>PVJS01015689.1:0-38533 GCA_004027185.1 Glis glis | reverse complement strand
GAAGTTGCGGAGGGCCTCACTAGAGAGAGAGAGAGAGAGAGAGAGAGAGAGAGAGGGAGGGAGAGAGAGAGAGAGAGAGAGCTGAGGCTGGCCGCGAACCCGGATCCTCCGGTCTCCGCCTCTCAAAGTACTGGGATTACAAGCGTGCGCCACCACGCCCGGCTTTTATTTTTTATTTTGAAACAGGGTCTCACTAAGATGCTGAGGCTGGCCTCAAACCTGCGATCTTCCTTTGTCTGCCTCCCAAGTACTGGGATTACAGGCGTGTGCCACCACACCCAGCTAAATGATAACACAATTTCTAGACATTTATCCTAAAGATATAAAGCAATCAAAAGCCAAAAATGATAATCAAATATTATTTATAAGAATATGAAAATTAGTAGAAATCAAAACAAAGATATATTTTTCTCATTTTTTTGTGGTACTGTGATTGAACCCAGGGGCATTCTACCTCCAAGCTACACCCCCAGCCCTATTTTTTGTTCTTTATTTTGAAACAGGGTCTCACTAAGTTGTGGAGGGCCTCACTAAGTAGCTGAGGCTGGCCGCGAACCTGCGATCCTCCTGACTCAGCCTCCCAAGTACTGGGATTACAAGCATGCGCCACCATACCCGGCTACAAATAAAGATAAATGAATGTAAATCAACACAGGAATCAGCAAGACTGAACTGTTATATAAGCATTTAAGATTAATTCTTCATGCCAGAATATGGAAAAGACCTATGCTATATGCCAAGCAGAAATACCTGTGATATAATATTGTGTTGTTAATTTTAAATAAATTTTCTTTATTATGTTACAATTATATAACTTTGAAAGTATGTGGACACAAAATACTGTCATCATATAGGTTTCCACTGACCTTGAGATCAAGCATCTACAGGTCAAGGTAGTGGTCCCTTCACCGTCTCCCCCTTCACCAGCCAGCTCTTCTCCTCGCTCTCCAAAACCTAGTCATAGCAAACTACTAGTGACTTACCTGAAGCGGGAGACCTGAGCCAATTCCTGAGCCTTTACATATTCTTTCCTTCTGCCTAGAATGCTCTAAACATCCTCTTCTCCACATCTCTCCATTCCATACAGCTAACTTCCTCTTATCTCTTATCTCAATTTCTTTCTCCAGAAAGTAATCAGTGACAGTCCCAAGTCCACGAAACCCTACTATGTCACTCTTCTGCAAGCTTCTGGAGCCCAATAAGTTCTTTCCTATTTTTATCATGCTGTATTTTTTTGGGTGCATTATAATTTTACATCATATGAGGGTACAGAGTGTCAGAAAAATACACGCACGGGACTGTTGTTGCCCACCCCGCCAGGTCCCCCCACCCTCACCCTGCAAGTCTTTGAGATTGGAATTGGTAATTTTGAATACATTCTAGCATTATTTCTACTAACACATTCTTTATGATTTCATCTCCCCTTCCCTTCCCTACTCCCCCTCAGTCATTCCCCGGAACCTCTGCTCATGTATCTGATGTTGCTCTTCATTTCCGAATATCTCTCTAGCTTCATGCTGTATTTTTGTTTGTCAGTTCTACTAACTAAAAACCCCGGGAAGGCATGGGATCTCAACTCTTTTGCTTTCTTATGTGTCCCCATTGCTAACCAGTGTCCCTGGTATTCCCAATACATATTAATAGAAAAGTATTTGGGGATGTTGGGGTGATAGTTTCGTCTCCCTAGTTTTCAATCTTTGTGCATATTTGTTATATAATCTTTATAATAAAAGACTGTTTCGCCTTTTCGGAAAAGTGACCCTTCTTCCCACCAATGTCAGATCACAGACCCTGAGAGTGAGTGATTTGAATATGGCCTAATTTGATAGTTGGACGAGTTGAAACTGTGGCTTGTTTCAGTGGTTGAACTAACACTGTCTTTTCTGCAGCAGCTCCCAGCAGAGTATGTAAAGAAAGCCTTCATGAAGAAAGTAATGCTAATGAGAAGGTAAACTTGGAGCAGTCCTCCTTAATTTTTTATTTGGATAAAAGAGAGCCTGTAAAATTTATGACAACTACCCATGTATTTCTCTTGTACTGAAGGAGTTCATCCACTTTATAGCTTTATAGAGTTGGGTGTGAACAGTTTCTCTTAGCACAGGGTAGACAGCAAAAATTGTTACTTCTCTGTTATATAAATGCTAGGGAAATGACAAAGAAAATGAAGTTTAAGCTGTACCCGAATATTTGTCTTGACTCACATGAGCATCCAGGAACTCCCGGGCATGGCCACTGTCCTAATATTTCTGAGCCCTTTCCACTCAACCTGTGCTGAAGGCTCCCCCAGCCACCTCAGCTATGCATCGTGGATCTTCCTGCATGAAGGCAGTTCACTCTGGTATTCACAATGCCTGATAAAAGTGTGAGCTCAATAATAAATACTGTATAATCCAGTCTATCCTGGGTTGACCTAAGTTACTCAGAAAGCCCCACAAATATTGATCAATGTCAATACTTGGATAAGTCACTTGGGGATCTTGAGATCTTCAAAGTCCTCAGCCACCTTTGCAATGGGATCCTGAGTTTTGAAGCACTCTTGGGCCCTGTAATTGAACTTGAGCAGAGAAAAATAGTGAAAATACCTCACCACATCTCCACCAGCCTGCCTGTAATAACAAGGAGAGATAATAATTAACAACAACAAAAAGATGAGGAGGACACTTAAGATATTATAGCAGGGCATGGTGGAGCACACCCATAATCCCAGTACTTGGGAGGCTGAGACAGGAGGATCGCAGGTTCAAGGCCAACTTCAGCAACTTAGTGAGACCCTGTTTCAAAATAAAAAATAAAATAAAATAAAAAAAGGTTGGGGTGTAGCTCAGAGGTAGTCATCCCCAGTACTACACACACACACACACACACACACACACACACACACACACACACGATATTAGGTGACTTCTACAGTCCACTGGTTAGTCATCTTTCTGTTTAGCCCTGGCTCACTACCAAGCTTGCAGAATTCAGCTTCATAGTCTATTTGGGGAAGGGAGGGGCCAGGGAAGCTAATGTTCTTCCTATACCTATTCTCAAAGAGTGCTTCTTGCCCATCAATTTTTTTCTTAAAAAATGATAGCATGATGGCTGTTAATAAAAGAAGCAGCAGTGTGAAAGTGAGAGTTCATTAAAACATCAGCCAGTGGATCATAGAGAGAAAATCATCAAGTTGTGTTACCTAGTAAAAGCTTTTGCTCCCTAATACCATTAGTTAGCTCCTGACTGTGCTTCTGGGCCACCTCTCTACCCCCTACTCCACAACCCTTCCCCACGATGACCACCCCAAGATTGTGGCTCTCTATTTACATGATTTAAGCCCCATTAAAGGCTTGTTACAACATCCAGCAGCACCTTGCAGAGGGTTCTGGTCCCCGGGACAGACTGTGCACTGCTGCCGCTGCCAGAAGTCCCAGGCCTCACTCCTCTGCTCTAAGGCTAGAGTCTACACCAGCACTGCTTAATAAGTCAGACCCTTATTAACAGGCCCAGAACTTGACTCCTGCCTTCTATCTCAATTTCCAGATTCAAGAACCTGAAGGATTACCAAAAGAGAATACTGACATTTAAGGGGTCTCCTGGAAAAACCTAAACAAAATCTGGTAAGCTGTCTCCATTTCCTCAAAATGATCAGGAACATACCTGTTCCTGGAGATAGAGCCGGAAGCCAGAAGTTCATTTGCCCTTTGTGTGATAGTGTGAATTAGAACGCTTCCTGCTAGCACGTTGATTCTCTCAAGACAGTGTTTCTAAATTCCACTTTGAAAAAAAATCTTTAAAATAAAATTCCTTCATCTAGGTTTCTGAAAATTCTGTAGACTCCTGTTTCTCCCTCTCTATTCTGCTATTTAATCCCACATGCAACATTGGCTGCTCTCAGTTCATCAGGCTATTTTTCAGGCAACCATATACTGTTGGAAGATATAAAAAGGTAATAAGGTATGGCTTCAGTTTGCAAGCGTTTATGTTTTAGTTAAGTAGACAAAACACACCAGAGGGCAATTAAGTAACAATACAAGGTACATTATGGATAGCGCCAGATGATGCTGAAGGAATTCGAAATAGAAATGGCTGGCTATGTAGCATGAATGGAGTCTTTGTGGAGAAAGGAAGAAGATGTTCAGAATACAGGATAAAAGAGAGCAAGACCCTTGGGATCAATCAATCAGTCAATCCAACCACCTGACAATTGATCGTGCTAAATGTGCCTGTTGGAAATATTTGTGTCTGTGTATGCTTTATATGACTTTATGTTCACATAGAGCACATCACTGGGTTAAAAATTAAAACCATCAGATAGTCAGGCGTGGTGGTGCATGCTTGTAATCCCAGTACTTTGGGAGGCGGAGACCAGAGGATCCGGGTTCGCGGCCAGCCTCATCTCTCTCTCTCTCTCTCTCTCTCTCTCTCTCTCTCTCCCTGTCTCTTTCTCTCTCTCTGTCTCTACCTAGTGAGACCCTCCGCAACTTCGTGAGACCCGGTTTCAAAATAAAGTATAAAAAAATAGGGCCGGGGATGTAGCGCGGAGGTAGAACGCCCCTGGGTTCAATCCCCGGTACCGCAAAAAAAAAAAAAAATTAAAACCATCAGATAAATAGGTTTCCCTCCATTTAAATAAGTGTAGCTCTTGCATGCCACCATCTGTGACAAAAGTGGCATTTAAACATGAACAATACACCATGAAAAAGCATTTGCAAGAATTATTTGCTCATAATACAATCAGTATCTTTACTGCAGAAAAATGCGTACAACATAATAAGGAAAACTAATTCCAAGAGGCAAGCTCATGAACAGGCAATTCTCATCAAAGATAATACCTAACAGGTGATGAAAATAGTAAACAAAAAATGCGAAATCAAATAGCAATGAAGCATTTTTAAATACATAATTTTTAATCAATGGAAAAATTGATTTCCTTTTAAATGGACAAAAAAATGAGAGATACTGGTTTTCTTGTATTTTGCCGTAGATGAGTCAAAGCAATTTGTAACAAAAGTCGAAAATGCTCGCACACTTAGACTCAGTGATTCTGCTTCTGGGAATCAGTTCAAACGCAATAGTTAAGTATTAACATAAACAAAATGTCCAGGGCGCTACTATTTCTAATGGCCAAAACCATTTTTTAATGTTCCAGTGATTTTTATGAACTCATTTAATCTTCATAGCAAGTTCCAAGTGTCTGACAATAAGAGTATATATAATTTCACTACAGAACAGTCATACAGGGAAATATCATACAATCATTAAAAAGGTTGGCTGTGTAGTCCAATGTAAAGCATGAAGAGGAGGGCAAAACACACAGCCTGCAATAGACAACACCTTTTGATATGAAAACATGGCTAGAAAAGAGAAATCCAAGAGTACGAGGGAATTAGAAAGGTGAGCGTAGGGGTGGCTTTGGTTCCTTCTCTTTTTGGGTGGTTCTATCGCTCTGACAATGAAAATGATTATAACTATGAGGTGTCATTGAAAGGAATGATTTGAGATTTGCGAGTTCCTTTGTACCGCTCTTCACAGTCAGCAGTGCTGTGAGAAGGAGTAGGAGCTGCCTGACCTGAAGCTCAGTGAGTGGTAACGTCCTAAGTCAGTGTTCCTTGGAGGTGGGAAATCCTCCTCCTGCCAATCCATAAACCAGCTGCGTCCAGCTCAGAGGCCACAGCGGCTTCAGGGACTCTGACTCTGGGTTTGCCATGCTGCTGCCACTCAATCAACGATGAGGAATTCACACTCACTCGCTTGTTCAACTTCCTTCCTGGGCCTTGACAACAGGGACCAGGTGTTCACGGGGGTGGAACTGACCTCTAGTCCACCCTATTCTGAGCTGTAGGTCAATGGTGAAAGATTCCAAAGCTCTCTGTGGTTTTTTTCTTTCTACTTCTTTTAGAAACTGTTGATGAGATTGTTCTGAAGGCTGAAGCAGGTGTTGGTGCTGCTGCTACCCAAGGTCTCCTGTGGCCGAAACTCACTTCCCCACACTCAGAGGGAGCAGCTGCTTGGATCCGCTGTGGATGTTCTTGGAGCTATGCCGGAAAGAAATTTGGACTTTGTGACCAGCCAGTTCAATATATATATTTGCAAAATTTCCTTGAATTAAATATCTATTTTAAATATAAACAATCTCGGAAAACTTTAGAGTATGTTTTAGTCTCAGAGCCAGAAAAAAGTAAGTGTACGCCACCAAGACAGTTTGCGCATTGCTCTTAGAGCGATACCGGTTGGATTCATTTTATGAGTAATAAAATGATACTAAAAATATAGTTTGCATGTTGCTCTTGATCCAAGTATTGATTTTTATCATTCTTCCTACTAGAGAGTCACAATATTAAAGAATGGGAACTGATTCAGACTGAACTGTATGACCCACCCTAAACGAAACTTCCACAGCACTGAAGCACAGTGCTTGGTGCATAATTTTAGAAAATTGAACGGTTAAAAGGTAGTTCATGATTTCTGTAGGTATACACTATACTATACTATATAACATACTATACAGTTACAGACTCATTTTATCTTCACAACAACTATATAAGGTAGGTAACTTAATTCCCAATTTATAAATGAGTAAACTGAAAGAGTTTGAGTAATCCGCAGAAAATTTTACAGCTAGTAGGAGGCAGAGATTTGAAATAAGTTACTATAATATATATATATATTATATAGATATTATATAGATATATATATATATCTGGGGATATATTATATATAATATATCCCCAGAATGGTAAACCCTAAAGAAGTATCTGAAGAATTAATAAAAATTTACATATGTCTACAGTATCAGACTCTCCCCTTGGAGTTAAGAAATCTGGATAATGTGACAAACAATCTATGGGGCAGGGCACATTCTTAGGAGCCAAGTATAGAGACTCCAGACACAAAAGTGTCCTTGTATAGCTGGGCATGGTGGTGCACACCTGTGGTCCCAGTACTTGGGAAGCTGAGACAGGAGGCTCACAGGTTCAAGAGCAGCCTCAGAGCCGGGTGTGGTGGTACACACTTGTAATCCCAGTACTTGGGAGGCTGAGACAGGAGGATCGCAGGTTCGAGGCCAGCCTCAGCTACTTAGTGAGGCCCTCTGCAACTTAGTGAGACCCTGTTTCAAAATAAAGAATAAAAAATAGGACTGGGGGGTGTAGCTTGGAGCTAGAATGCCCCTGGGTTCAATCCCCAGTACCGCAAAAAAAAAAAAAAGAGCAGCCTCAGCAACTTAGCTAGACTTTCATCAACCTACAGAAACCCTGTTTCAAAACAAAAAATAAGCCGGGTTTGGTGTTGCATGCTTATAATCCCAGTACTTGGCAGGCTGAGACAGTAGGGTCACAGGTTCGAGGACAGCCTCCGCAAGCAGTGAAATTGTCATCAACCTAGTAGACCCTGTTTCAAAATAAAAAATAAAAAATAGGACTGAGGGTGTAGCTTGGAGGTAGAATGTCCTGGATTCAATCCCCAGTACCACAAAAAAATAAAGTAAAAAGGGCTGGGGGTATAACTCGGAGGTAGAATGCCCCTGGGTTCAATCCCCAGTAACAAATAAACAAAAAGTATCCTTGTAATAAATATAACTTAGCTGAGTTCTTAATCAACTGAAAATTAAGACAAAGGATTATGGCAGTTAGAGATTAAGAGGCACGCATACACACCATTATTACCGATGGAGCTGACACAAGAGAACATGGTTGCCTTCTCCCTAGAATAGGAAAGATTGACTATGGTACACATTTGCCATTAAGCTTAATGCATAGCTAAGAACTGTGGGAAATATAAGGTTTCTAAGGGTAAATTCATTCCCAAAAAGAATCAGGAAGAAGGACGTGAAGAACATCAGCTATTGCACCTCCGTAGAATGGACGAGGAGGTGGAGACCGGCCAGAAGTGCGAGGCAATTTTAATCCGTCATTACCAGCCAAGCATCAGGAGAGGGAAGCAGTGCTCCAGTAATGGCAGCTGCCACACACAGAGAGCTGGGTGCAATCTTGTCCTCATGCAGCCATAGCTTGAACGTTCTGATGTTGGTACAACCATTTGCCTCATTTTACATAGGAAGCAGTGGAGCTTAGAGGATCAAGACAAATTGCTAAGTCACACAGCCAGGCAAGATGATGCTAGGACTAAGATCCTCTAAGCACACTCGGTATAATATACAATGCTGTTTAGTTTGTCTGGATTTTATTTTTGAAACCTAGGCCATTGGAGAAGTATACACTCCACAGTATTGGTCACTGTCAGTCTGGCTAGGTTCATGGACTGGATCGTAAGCACCTCCCTACACAATGCACTGAAACATGAAATGACCCTGGTACCATGCATGTGCATGGTGTGCATACCTGCCTCATGGGCAGGGAGCAGGGTTGTGTGCCCAGGGCTCTACTTTTTTTTTTTTTTTGTAGTACTGGGGATTGAACGCAGAGGCATTCTATTCTACCTCCAAGCTACACCCCCAACCCATTTTATTTTTTATTTTGAAATCAGGTCTTGCTAAGTTGCTGAGGCTGGCCTTGAACTTGTGATCCTCCAGTCTCAATCTCCCACATACTGGGATTACAAGAATGAGCCACCATGCCCTACCAGTTTTACCTGAAAGAATGTAACATACAGTCTTTGGCCTGAGGAGGGCGCTTAGAACTCAGTTCCCTTTGACTCTCAGAGGTTACCCACTAAATTTGTACATAATGCCCAGAATATTATCTGCTTTTAAAAACTTTAGAACAAAAGGATTTTCTTGGTCTCTTGACTCTCAATTTTTTTTAAATTCAGCTAACTTCATTAACTTTTACAGTGCTTACACCTGTTTTGCATTTTCTCTGTAGATATTTAACTTATCTTGTATGTTTTATATGAGTTTCATTAATAAGAAACTTTGCAAGTGAGGAAACATTTTTCTTCACTCACCCACAGGGAGGCACCATGCCACCCTCCTGCCAGTTACAGCGACAGGAGCCCCTCAGTAAACTGCGTAAACTGCCACTTGGTTTCCAGACAGCAGCCATACCAATCAAAATGGCCCTCTGGATCATCATTGGTGTTGGCCAGTCATTGGAGCTTGCTGTGAAAATCCCGTCCTAACACACTCCAAACAGGCAACATACACTGCACCTTCCTGACACAACGGAGTGATGTTGGCCAGGATTCAAATCCCAGCTGGTCTTTCAACAAGTACTTTTTAAGGAGAACAATGAATAGACAAAGTCCATTTGAACTGACATCTTAGCTCTGCCACTTTGTATTGGGATATCCTTGAGCAAGTCTATGACATCTGTGAGCCTAGAGTTCTCATCTACAAAATAGAGAAAATATGGCAGATATACTACAGGATTCTTATATAAAAATGTGAAATTGTATCTGAAGCATTTAACAGAGTGCCTGGGTTATTAGAAACCTCTTATATTATTGTTCTGATTATATTATCACATATTTAGAAGACTAGCAAGACGGTCTTTACATCGGTCATTCATTCTCTACCATAATGCCAATTTAAAGTTCCCGAGCCAAACATCCTCTGATTTCACCATCTGTTTACAAATGTCCAGGTTTTTATTTCCAACTTAATTTACATAATTTCTCACATGTATTAGGCACTGGAGTAAACACTGACAAGAATAAAGAATGTCTGACTCAAAGACTTGTTAGTTGAATTTCTTTCCATGGGTATGTGTTGCCAACTTTGCTCTGTGGAGTGAAGGTAGTTGATTTAGCCCAGAGTCTGTTTTACAGCAACAAAATTGTGTGTGTGTGTGTGTGTGTGTGTGTGTATGTGTGTTTGTGTGTGTGTGTGTGTGTGTGTAATAAATGACCTGCACTTTCCTGTAATCTTGAAGCCAGACACAGTGATGCACACCTAAAATCCCAGTACTTGAGAGACGGAAACAGGAGGATCACAGGCTCAAGGCCAGCGAACAGTAACTTAGTGAGACCTTGTTTCAAAATAAAACAGATAAATAGGACTGGAGGTGTAACTCAGAGGTAGAATGCCCCTAAGTTCAATCCCCAGTACACCATACACACACACACATACACACACACACACACACACACACACACACCCAGAAATGATAAGTAGCTAATATTTTCACAGCTCAACTGCTCCATCTAGTGGCTCGAATAAAACTTGAAAGTTAGAAATCTACCCAACCTTAAATTAGAATAGGCAGCCTGGTTTCCAATTCTCACCTCTACTATGCTGACCCTCTGGATGCAAAGGAGCCTTCCGACAACCTTGGGACCCATTAAGTCACCCACGGGACAATGTCCAGACTGTGTCCTCAAGCTGCCCACTCGGGGTCAGAATATCCTACTCCCCAGGTATCGGGGTGCCCAGTCACCCACAGCTCAACTCAGGCACCCCTTGTCCATTTTATCTTCTTCACAGTGCTGGGACCCCCATCCTCTGTGCTGCTCTCTGGATAGCGCAAAGGTGCTGAGACCACCAAGGACAAGGGACTTTCAAATTAGATTTTTTTTTTTTTACTTTTTCCTGAAGGTAATGGGGAAGAGAAAAGTTAGTTATACCAGTGTATAACTTTAAATTCTTTCTCTCTCTCTATCTCTCTCTCTATCTCTCTCTCTTTCTCTCTCTCTCTCTCTCTCTCTCACACACACACACACACACACACACACACACACATACACACCACTTTCTTCACACACAAAATGGCAGGCCATTGTTGCTACTCCAAATTTTCAGAGCAATGTGTGTGTGTGTGTGTGTGTGTGTGTGTGTGTGTGTGTGGTACTGGGGATTGAAGCCAGGGATCCGGGAACATTCTTACCTCCAAGCTACACCCCACACCCATTTTATTTTTTGTTTGGAAAGAGTTCTGCTCTATTGCTGAGAGTCTCACTATGTTGCTGAGGCTATCCTAGAACCTGTGCTCTTTCTGTTTCAGCCTCCCAAGTACTGGAATTACAGGCATGCACCACCATGCCCAGTCAGAGAAAAAAAAAAATTTTAGTTTATTTTTTATTTTTATTTTTATTTTTGGGGACAATGCTGAAGATCAAACTCGGAGCCTCACACATGCCAGGAGAGTGTTCTACCACTGGACTACATCCCCAGCCCTATTCCAACCCATAGAAAGGAAGTTTTGGATAACTTAGAATATATTTTTAATATTAATTACAATTATACAGCCTGAGAAAGGAAATGGAGAAGAGAATGGGAGAAACAGACTAGGGTAGTCCCAGATTTCTCAGAACTATATACAGTAGGCACCCCTAATTTTTAATGTTTTATTAAGAATTTTTTCTTATTTCACTGTTTCATCTAATTTATTGGTAAGAAGGGTTTTGAGAATTTCAGATATTCACAAAATAAGATAATCTTCCTCCTTAACATCTTTCCTGGGGTTAATTATCTGAGGGAGCAATGGAAATTTTAACAAAGCTACTGCTGAGAAATATAAATTAAAAAAAAACCTCCTACCACTCCTTTAAACCTCTCCACAAAAGTGGAAAAGAAAGAAAGCATTTATTTTTAAATAAGCATTAAACTGGACTTAATGTAATGCACATCACAGGCAATCCCCTAAAGAGATTACAAAAACAGGACGAAATCTTGCCCTTTTATAGAGCCAGGCAAACAATCCATTGCATGCATATTTTCAAGGAAAACAATGATTAGTCTTCAAATACGAGGACTTGTCATTTATCCCTCATGGTTCATTCTAAAATCTTTTTTAATATGTTATGTTGTTTTTAAGTTCTCATCTATTTTTGGAAGTAGATTTGCAGTTTGGAACCGGGTGTCAACAGAAATTAAGTGCCTATCTTCCCAGGGAAACTGAAAGATAGAGGTATTACCTTTTTTTTTTTTTTTTTTTTGCGGTACCGGGGATTGAACGCAGGGGCATTCTACCTCCGCGCTACGCACCCGGCCCTATTTTTTACACTTTATTTTGAGACCGGGTCTCACGAAGTTGTGGAGGGCCTCACTAAGGAGAGAGAGAGACAGAGAGAGAGAGAGAGAGAGAGAGAGAGAGAGAGAGACAGGGAGAGAGAGAGAGCTGAGGCTGGCTGCGAACCCGTCTCCGCCTCCCAAAGTACTGGGATTACAAGCGTGCGCCACCACGCCCACCTCCGGCTCCTTTTTTTGATGATGACATTCCAAGAGAAGTTTTCTAATTCCTTGAGAAAACATTTCTGGGTTGCATATTTTGCCTTAATCTATTTTTTGTCTGATTTGTCTTTTGTTGTTGTTTGAGTTCTTTATATGAGTTCTTTCTATATTTTATTTATTTATACTTTTATTTGTGCATTGTAGTCTCACATCATAATGTAGTTCATAGTGATAGTGACATACATGCACACAGCACTTGGTGGGCTCTCCCCTGGCTCCCTCCCCACTACCCCCTTCCCCATACAGCATATTGAAATTGGCATTGGTATTCTCATATATGTAGATAATGTCAATGGAAGTGATTCCTTCATTGATTCTCCTTCTCCCCACTCCCCTTTCCCCTAGACCACCTCCCTGGCTCTACTGCAGTTCTCCTCCATTATCTGAAGTCCCTCTGGTATCCCAATTACTCCTTAGCTTCTGCATATGAGAGAAAACATGGCCCTTCACTTTCTGTGATTGGATAATCTCATTTAACATAATGTTCTCCAGGTCCATGCATTTTCCTGCAAATGACATAATTTGGTTCTTCTTTATAGCTGAGTAGAATTATATTGTGTGGATATCCCATAATTTTGTAATCCATTCATCTGTTGATGGACACCTGGGTTGGTTCCATGAGTTGGCTATTGTGAATTGTGCTGCTATAAACATGGATATGCATATATTACTATAATTTTCTGATTTCAGGCCCTTTGGAAAGATACCCAGGAGAGGTATAGCTGGATCATATGGTGGATCTATTCCCAGTTTTCTGAGGAATCTCCACGCTGATCTCCATAGTGGTTGAACTAGTTTGCAATCCCACCAAGAGTATAGAAGAGTTCCAATTTCCCCACATCCTCACCAGTATTTATTGTTGTTTGACTTCTTGACGATTGCCATTCTGATTGGGGTTAAATAGAATCTCAGTATAGTTTTGATTTGCATATCCCTGATTGCTAATGATGTTGAACATTTTTTCATGTATTTATTTGCCATTTGTATCTCTTCTTTTGTGCAGTGTCTAGTTCAATTGCCCAGTTCTTGCCTTTAAAAATAATGTATATGTTTCAAGGAAAGAGAGAAAAGGCTTACAAGTTTTCTAAAATAAGTGCTCTAATAGAAAAGAAGAGAGAGTCTCTCCCTTATTTTCAATAGGGATAATTAAGCCTTATTTTAAATTTGTGTTACTCATATAGACCTAAAACATTACAAATAATAATATGTTTTGCTTCATGCATCAGCCCTTCTGGATTGGCTTTCCTCTTTTCCCTCGCCAGCCCTTCTCACTCTGGAATACCTTCCTCTCCTGGCAGGAATTATCTGACTTCCCACATGGTTTTTGCTTTGTTTTGGGGGGTACTGGGGATTTAATGCAGGGGTATTCTACCTCTGAGCTACATCCCAGTTTTTTTTATTTTTCATCTTGAAACAGGGTCTCACTAAGTTGCTGAGGCTGGCTTCCAACCTGCAATCCTCCTATCTCAGCCTCCCAAGGATTATAGGTGTGCTCCTACATGCCTGGGTTCCCTACCCATTTAAAATATGTGCTCCTGGAACTTCTTCCCAGGGCTCATCTGAAGTCTATAGAGAAGTTACAGGACAAGTATGCTGTGGAATGGATCTGGTGTTGCACAACTAGTACCCTAGTTTCTCTAAAACTGTTTTTTCTAAGCCCCTCCCCAACCTGCTTCTGCTGGGTTTGGTATGAATTCTCTATTCAAGGCCAAATGATAAAGTGTTTTGCACTTTGCTTTATTTCCTTTCAAGGAGCTCCAAAGGGCAGACTGAACCCATAGTGCCCAGCACACAGTAGGTGCTCAATATAACATTTGTTGAACCGTTACATGCAGGGATATGCTTTTAAAAATTCATATTCCTAGCCCCAAATTCATTTCTTTCTTCTTTAACCTCTTTTTTCTATTGAGATATAATTTGCATGCAATTAATGCACCATCTTTAATTGCATACAGTTCTATGAATTATGAGGAATGCATAGAGACATGTAATCACCACCGCAATCAAGATAAAGAACAATAACAAAAATTCCCTCCTTGCCTTTGAAGGTCAATCCCTCTCCCTCGCCCTTGCTCATGGCACACATGGATGCAGATGGGTTTCACGTTCCTGTGGTTTTGCCTTGTCCTGAATGTCACAGAAGGTCACATTTGAGATTCATCCAAGTGGTCACATGTATTAGCAGTCCACTCTGTGCCTCCCTGGGCAATATGCCATGTAGGGATGTAGCACAGTTTGTTCAGCTATTCACCAATTGAAGAACATTTGCATTATTTCCAGGATTTTTGGAGGATATAAAATTTTATATAGTTTCTTAGAGGATATAAGTTTCACTTGGGTAAATGCCTAAACGTGGGGTTGCTGGGTTGTATGGGAAGTCTATCTTTAATTTTAGATGAAATTTGGATTTGGAATCCATTGGATTCCAAAAGGGCTGTATCACTCTGTATAATCGACAACAATACATGACAATTCCAGTGTCTAAATCCCTTGCCGGCACTGGGTATCATCAGTTTTTGTTTTTGCTTTCAATTAGCTGTTCTAGTAAGTGTATAAAGGTACTGCATTGTGTTTTGATTCATATTTACCCAGTGAATACAATGTTGAGCATCTTTTCATGCATTTATTTGCTCTCCATACAATGTTGTTGGTGAAAGGTCTGTTCAGATAATTTGTCTATTATATTACTGGGTGGTTTTTTTTTCCTCATGAGTGAGTTTTAAGAGTCCTTTATAGATTATATTTTCTACTAGCCTGTAGCTAAAGTCTTTGTTTTAACCTTTTCTCTTTTTTAATTTTTATATGTTCATTGGTGCACTGTAATTATACATCATAGATTCAAAATGATACATTCATACATGTACTTATCATTGGGGTATTTCCCTCTGCGTCCCACCCGTCTCCCCCCTCTTTCCTCCCCATACATGTTAGTGAGATTGGTAGTAACAGCTTCATATGGACATAACTTTATTTGAACTGTACTTCCTCAGGCCTCCTTTTCCCCCTCCCCACCTCTCTTCCCAATCCCCTATTCTACTGGTCTCTCTCCTCATTTATCTGGAGTCCCTTTTGCTTCCTATTTTCTCTTTAGCTTTCACATATGAGAGAAAACATATAACCCTTGACTTTCTGAGACTGGCTGATCTCCCTTAGCATAATATTCTCTAGGTTCATAACATTAGAATACACCTGTAATCCCAGTGCTTGGGAGGCTGAGACAGGAGGATCGCAGGTTGGCGGCCAGTCTCAGCAACTTAGTATGGCCCTCCGCAACATAGTGAGACCCTGTTTCAAAATAAAAGATAAAATAGAGCTAGGAATATAGCTCAGATGTAGAATGCCCCTGGGGATTCAATCCCCAGTTTCAAAAAATAAATAAAGAATATAGCAATACATGCATACCCATGTTTATGGTAGCACAATTCACAATAGCCAAATTATGGAGCCAATAGTTACTGTTTTCTCTTTTAAAACAAAGACTCCACCTCTGATTTTTCAAAGTCAAAGTGATCTAATAAATATAGGCACCTGATATGGAAAAACAGCCCAACTGTCATTGCAGACCTGGGGTTCCCCAGGGGCTCAGAGCCCTCTATGACCTGCGGCTTCTGGTTCTGGCTCATGCTCCGAGGCATGAAGGCTTTGACGTGTGTGGAGTCTGCACTTGTGGGCCTCTGATGCTCCTCCCCCGGCTTCTTCCTCCTGCTGCAGATACCGTTCTCCTTTGGCTCTCTGCACGGTGGTCAGAATCACTGGCCCTTTCTCTAAGGCAGGAGCTGCCCTGTGAGAGTACAGGCGGGTGAGGAGGAAGTGGTGAACGCAATATAGGGACGGAGGGCAGGTGCAGAGAGGACCGAGCGAATGGGGAATTATCTGCAGAGGGGGAACAGGTGAGTCGGGTCTCCCTACAGGGGAGTAGGGGAGGAGGGCAGGGCAATAAGAGAAAAAGAGAACTGTTCTTGGAGGTGAAAGGACTTGAGTAAGGAACTTGATAGGAATTCACTTTCCACTATGTGCTACATGCCCCATTAAGTTCCTTATAGGTTTTGTCTCTGCCCCAAATCCCAGTGAGCAGCTGATGGAGAACATTTGAAATGTGGAAAGACTTCATCAAGGAGGCCTCTGAAACAGGCAGCCACCTGAGAACTGGAGCAGCTTTCTGAAGGCCTGGAAAGGGATGCGCTCCTGGGCTCACTGCTCCACAAGGAGCTCGGACACCCAACTTTCTAGTCACTATTATAAGGTCGAATTATTAGCAAGTTTCCTGCCACTGTGAGGCTTTGTTTAGCACACACTCCCCTGCATTTTAATGCAGGTAAGCAGAGATCATCTAAATAGGTACAGAACTTGGCTTAACTTTTCTAGACCTCGGTTTCCTTTTTTTTTTTTTTTTGTACTGGGGATTGAACTCAGGGGCATTCTACTCTGAGCTATGCCTACAGCCCTTTTTATTTTATATTTTGAAACAAGGTCTCACTAAATTGCTGAGGGTCTGGCTAAGTTGCTGAGACTGGCCTCGAATATGCAATCCTCCTGTCTCAGCCTCCCAAGTACTAGAATTACAGGCATGGCATACTGTGCCCAGATTCCTCATTTCAAATGGACATAATAATCCAATTCCTACCTTGGAGGGTCCTAGTGTGTTTGATGCTAGAATAGGGTCTAACACAGAGAAGGGTAGTTAGAAGATATTCATTCATTCATTCGTTCATTCTCTCTCCCTCTCTCTCTCTCTCTCTCTCTCTCTCTCTCCCAATCTTCTTTTGCATCAAAGCAACTACTGTAAAAATTAGTGGCATCAAAAACAAGGGATCTCTTGGGTCTAAAGTGAGATGGTCTAGGGAGAGTGAATTGGCAGGGGGTCCTTACCTATGGAATATCTCATATCCCTTCCTGAGAATCAATATTATATGAGACTTGTCCTTCCTGCATCTCCATAGCCCTGTGTCACTCTTCTACAGTTCACTTGTGTGTGTGTGTGTGTGTGTGTGTGTGTGTGTGTGTGTGTGTGTGTGTGATACTGGGGATTGAACCCAGGGTCATTCTACCTTAGAGCTACACCCCCAGCCCTATTTTTTATTCTTTATTTTTGAAACAGGGTCTCATTAAGTTGCAGAGGGCCTCACTAAGTAGCTGAGGCTGGCCGTGAATACTTCACTGTTTTTAAGTCTGGATGTGAGCTCTTCAAGTGTAAGAATGATGATTTCTGATTGTTTGCTTCCTGTTTCATGAATTCCTGGTTCCTGGCATTGTTTTTGGCTCATAGCAGGCACTTGATGAGTATTGGATGAATGATTGGAAACATAAAACAACAACTGTCTTGAGAAGGGAGATAAAACAGAATACAGATGTGACATGAATGAGAAGTAGTGATTGATGTCCCATAGGTAATTTTCTTTTTCAGAACTTTAGTGTGGGGGAGGATTGTAACATTGATGTGCATTCATTATAAAAATTGTTGAGGTAGCTGGTAATCAGTTATCACTACTTACAACATTAGATTCATTATCTTTATTTTAATTTCTATATTCATCAGCCATTTGTATTTCTTCATCTGTGAAGAGCCAGTATTGTCATTTCCCCATTTTTGTTTTGGATTTTGGTTTATTTGTTTTATTAACAATGAAAGCTATTTGTACTTTGAAGAAATTAGTTCTTTCTGATAAATATTGCAAAAAAACCCACATTTTTTTCTAGTTTGTTTGTCTTATGCCATCTGAACTTTTATGGTTTGTGCTTATTTTATTTTAAAGATAATTTAATTAAGTCTAGAAAGGATTTCATTGCATTTAGGCTTAAAATTCTTTCCTTGTCTCAAGATAAGTCAAATCCACGCATATATGTTTTGTATGGTTTTATTGTTTTATGTTAAACCCTATATATTCAATATACAGCATTAGATATAATTTTTAAATAGTTGATCAGTTGACTCAGTTTCCTCATTCCCATGCTGATTTAAAATGTTTCCCTCAGTATAGTCAAAAGTCTTGTATTGACTAGGATCTGATTTTTTTTACTTCACCCTTACAACCCAGTTATCATCCAATGAGCATATGTCTCTTCTATCATGTCTCGTCAATCAAATTTGTCACAAAAGCTGGGAAAACTCCCCCATGGGATAGAAAGGCATCTCTTCATGAGAAGAGCTCAGGGTATCAGAGGGAGAAATCTGCCCAGAGAGAGAATCCAGGCTGTCCCATTACTGGTTGTTGATCCTCAGACAAGTAGCCTTATATTTTTGGCCTCAGTTTCTTCACTGGTAAATAATAGTATGATAATATTAACCTCATGTTTTATTCTGGGATGAAATGAACTATATAACATGCAAAATGACTCTCACATAGTCAGCAGTGTTGGTTGGTTTCTTTTTCCTCATATCCCCAACTTCCAACTAATGAAAAGATGATTATGCAGAAATCCAACCCAAACAATGAACTGATTTATTCTCTTTATTTAATTCATTTCCTCCCCTTTTATCCCACATTCTCTGCCTCCATTCTGTCTGTGAAATATGGTGATTTACAAGAACCCACTGCTTGTGCACAGACCCTGGCACTATATCAAACAGATAATAGCTGAGGAGTCCAAGCCTCTCTCTGTACACTGATGTCCCCGGGGTTATTGTGAGGCTTCCTGGACACTTGGAAACAAATGGTTTAGGATCAGAGAATGACCGTTCTTAGAGAAAATCAGCAGGCTGTTCTGTGGCATGGAGCGGTCAGATTTAAGAGAGACTGTGCCTTGGGAGGAAGTATTAACAGATGCGAGGGCAAAGAGGAAAGCAAAGGCAATTTGAGGATCACACACAAATAGCAAAGTGGGGAAAGTTGAAAAAAGTATAAAAAGTGGGAACCCTGGAGAGAAAATCATCCATTTCTGATATTTTGAGTTTTAGACGACAGCAGGACACTCGACAGATACCCTGGAACCTGAGACTACAAAATGCCAAGCAGAGAACAACCAGGTGAGCGCACACACGACCCCGCTCCTCCCAGCTGCTCCCCAAACCTGAAGCGGGTCAGGTCCTGGGCCTCACACACCCATGACAGAGGGCCCTGCTGAGACCCAGCATCTGCTGTCAGGGGAGTAATGTGAAGACAGGACAGTGCACAGCAAGGCTTTGAAACTATGGACAGGAGATGTGCTACTTGCAAGGAGCCTAACGTAACCCCTAGCAACAGGACATAAGACACTGTCAGCCGCTCTTACATTCTTTTATAAAATAAGGCGTCGTATGTCCTGCTGTCTCTTTGTTTACTAGCTCAAGTACCTTTATGCTCAAG
Source organism: Glis glis (assembly GCA_004027185.1). Classification (NCBI taxonomy): domain Eukaryota; kingdom Metazoa; phylum Chordata; class Mammalia; order Rodentia; family Gliridae; genus Glis; species Glis glis. The sequence goes on along the minus strand of PVJS01015689.1, from coordinate 19,141 downwards.
CTCCATCACAGCCATTTGCTTGATGCTCTAGGTTTCTGTGTCTGAAGTGGTCACATCCTCCCGCACCACAATTGTTGAGAAGTTTGTGGAGAGGCCCTGGAGTTTGCTCTGATGCTGTTAAACTAATACAGTCACATTAATTCTTCCTGGCTAAGCCTTTTGAGTGCCCAGCCCTAAAGAATTTCCTTTAAAAAAGGAATCCCTACAATATGGAATTTGTGTCCCAGGGTTGAAGAACCCCAGAGTGTGTTTGTGGCCCAGCCAGTTGTCTTGTGTCCTGTGGGATTCTTTGCACTGTACATGGTTTCAGGAGGAGCTTTTGAAAGAGTGCAACTAAAAATCAACCACTGAGCCAAGGCTGTATTAGGATCTGGGGACCCAGCAATCCCCACAACAGACTATAATCTTCAGTGTAAGCTCAGAATCATACTGGGGGGGGGGGGGAGTATTACTGGGCATATGTTAAAGCATACAGTCCAAACTTTGAAATAGATCAGAAGGGCCAGGGGCATTATAAGAAGGGAGCGATTGGGTAGCAGAGGAAGGTTGGGAGCAAGGGAAGACTTTGTGAAGAGGAAGGAACCTGGGATTGCTGCTTGTGGGCGGAGGTCATAAAGATTTGTCTGGCTTGCTTCATGAAGTTATCTGAACTCTTCTGTCTCGGTTAACATTGTCACTGCCATGATCCAAAATGACTGGCCATACAACTTAGAGAAAGGAAGGTTTATTTGCTCACAGATTTTTGGAGATTAAGAGGTTCAGTCCATGCCAGGTGGGTGTGCAAAGCTCAGGACATGGCAGTGGGAAAAGGAGAGAGACAGAGCACGCGCACTCTATGCTCTCACATCACAGAGGTCACAGAGAGGGCAGGGGAGGAGGAAATATATAATCCACAAGGACACGCCCCCAGACCCCTCCCTAGCAGCCAAGTCCCACTTCCAACACTGCTACCTTGTTTACATGAGGGCTAGGGAGACATTGTAAATCCAAACCACTACATCATCTCAAACCAAAGCATCCATATTGACATGCAAGAATAAATTGCAGGACAGTTGAGTGGAGGAAATAATCAGCTTACAAATAGCTTTTGCCCATATTTAACTTTATCTGATCCTTGCAGACCTATGTGGTAATAATATATATAAATATATATATATATATATATATATATATATATATATCCTCATTTTATAAGTTAAGAAACTGTGGCTCAAGAAGTGTAGAGATGTGGATCCAATAATTTGAAGTCAACCATCTCCTTTCATCTCACTCTCATTTCCCCTCAGTGAACCTGGTTTCTAACCATTGGTCGGATTCCCCAGTTTCTTTATGAGGCTTTTGAGCTACAGAAGCAGGAGATAGAAGCAAACGGCTTAAAGAGCACTGAAGGCAGCCTGAAAAAGAGGAAGCGGCGGCCATGCCCTCTAGCCTCAAAGGCTCTGCTGATGCACAGGCCCTGGAGACCCTCAGGACACTCAGCCAAGCTGGTGGCCACAGCCCCCGTCACAGCGTAGCCAGCCTCTCCTCCACAGCCCAATCTGAGGGAACTTCATGGGAAAGCTCACTGGGAGAGGCTACTTAGTGAGGCCCTCCACAACTTAGTGAGACCCTGTTTCAAAATAAAGAATAAAAAATAGGGCTGTAGGTGTAGCTCAGAGGTAGAATGCCCCTGGGTTCAATCCCCAGTACCGCAAAAAAAAAAAAAAGAAAAGAGACAGACATGTGATCGAAAATTATAATGTAGTGTAAATAGAACTTTGGAGTGCAGTGAACTTCTATGCAGGCACTGCCTCACCCACACCCACACAAAATGACTTCTAAAAGGGCCACAGCTGTACCTTGATTTCCTGGAGGTAACCCTTGCATGCTCTTCATCACAAGGGAGCCAAGTACATCACTGACCTTGGGGATGAGAAAGTCTTCCCTTGCTGGGAAGCAGCAGAACATCCCCCCCCCCGTCGGGAATTGATAGTGTCATCTTCATCATAGCAAGGACACGTCCAAGTCACCTGAGGTGAAGCCTCGCTTGGTGGGGGGGGGGGACACTTTAACAAAGCCGTAGAAGCCAGTCTTGTGATTCTGTGTCATCTCTCTTGGGCATTTCAGATGCTGGGGTCACCACATCGGTGAGGAGTGCTTCTGCCTCCTGTGGTAAGTGGGGAGTTGCTCTTAAGTGTTATTTCCCTAAATGTGGTTTCAGTGAGGTCTTTGCTTTAAGTTACCTGTGAATTCCCTGCCATCTGTGGCCACAGCAGATGCCTGGTGCTAAGCCCAGATACAGTCACCTGAGTGTCCATCAGGGAAGTGACCCTTCAAGTTTGGTGAGAAACAGGAACAGTTGCCTCATGGGCAGTACCCTCTCCTTAAATAGGTAAGCCTCAGAAGCAAGGATGAAACTGGCTACTAACACAGACACTCTGCACTGCAAATCCCATGGTCTTCGGGTACAGAAGCGCGCATTGCTGTCCCTCGCAAGGACAATTTATAGACAGGGTGATAATATGATTTATTGTCCAAGCTGAGATGTCTTGGGGAGTAAACCGGATGGTAAGAAGAGTTAATAACCACAAAGTGATTGGTAATGACATTAACCAGACTGAGCAAACCAGAACATGCGCTCATCCTCCTCATGGCAAATGTGTCCTTGTCCCCTGAGACAATAATGGGCTTCTACCATATTTATATTGCATTTTCCAGGGGGGGTCTTCTATACCATGTGTTCTAATGGAAGGTGTTTGTTTGGGAATCATGGATTAGGATTGGGATTGATAATAATCCTGGCTCCTCCACTCACGTGCTATAAAATAAACTGGTAGTTTGTCAGAGAAAAAAAACTCCAAAAAAGGTAACCTATAATAACACCACAGTTCTCCTATAAATAAATTCCATATCAGATTTAGAAGAGGGATAAGGGAGGAGAGAGAGAGAGAGAGAGAGAGAGAGATCTACTTGGCCTCATCTTTCATTTTCTTTTTGTTCTCCAATTCATATGTGCTTAAAAGATATTATAAAACTCATACAACCTTAACAAATTGAAGACTTTAAATTAAATTTCCCAGGTTAGCATAATTTATTTTGAGAGTTTCTAAGCATTTAAACAACCAGTTTATTTTCTCTTTTTTTTTCTTACAGGAAAAATACATGTATTTTTAAAGCAAGACAAGATTCTCAAAAGGAAAGTGAGTCATTGCCTTTCCATTTTTTTCACTTTTTATCTTTTATTTATTTATTTGTGGTACTGGGGATTCAACCCAGGGGCATTATACTTCTGAGCTACACCTCCAGCCCTATTTTATTGTTTAATTTTGAAACAGGGTCCATTATTTTCACTTTTGATAAACTCATGTTTCCAAACTATCCCTTTTTATGCTCCCAAAGTCCCATGGGTGTATTTCTAGTAGAATATCTACGCATATCCCCACAATTTATCCATTTGCATGTCTTCCTCCCCCCCCCCCCACACACTAGATGGTGTGCTCTCTGAAGCAAAGATTGGCTTATTGATTTCCATATTCTTTATTGCTGTGGTCTGGAAGCTGAAGGAATTAACTGGGAATGAAAATGTCAATGGTGGAGTCAAAAGGCACTTAGAAGGAACTGCAAGAAAGCCGGCTAGGGCAACAGGAGCCCAAGGAAGGGGTAGCCAAAGATTTAGGTCCTCGTCCTGAGAGGAGATGCTGAAGGGCTCTCTGCAGAGGGCAGGTGTGATCAGATCTGCTTTAAGGAGCCCACCCTGCCTGCTGTGTGCATTACAAATTGTAGCAGGGAATGGCAAGTGCAGCTCCTAGAAGACCACTTAGAAGGCTGGTGCAATGGTCTCCAGGGATAGATCCCTGTGGAGGTTAGGAGAGAGAAGAATTGGAGAAGGAGAAGGTAGTGAATAGCATCACATTTTAAAAAGATAATAAGAAAATGTAGGCCTGCATTCCTGAAGAAAAAGAAAAAGAAAAAGAAAACTGGAAGAGTTTTGCTTTTGCCTTCCTGGGTAAAAAGAGGACAGACCAGTTCATGCACACACACTGAATTCTAAAAACCAGCCCTGTAGGGTGTGTAAATGAATAATTTTGTCCTTCCAGCCCCAACCATTCCACTCCAGGAATGGTGAGTCCCAATCTCCATCAGAACAAAACATTTCTGATAGAAATAAGACCCCCTGATGCTAAAACTAACAGACCCTGTTCATCATCGTTGGCGTCATCTTAGTCTTCTTTGTTTTTGTTTGTTTGTTTGTTTGTTGGGGGTTTTTTTGGTACTAGGGATTGAGCCCAGGGACATTCTACCTCTGAGCTACACCTTAGTCCCTTTTAATTTTTTTTTATTTTTAAACAGGCTCTCATTAAGTTGCTGAAGGACTGACTAAGTTATCGAGGCTGGCTTTGAACCTGTGATCCTCTTGTCTCAGCCTTCCAAGTACTGGGTTTGCAGGAGTACACCACCATGCCCAGCCAGACCCTGTTCTTGTAATGATTGTCAAGGAATCGTAGATGGTCATGAAAGTGTATGGGGATGTGAGAATGTGGAGGAGTGTAAATCCATGTGGTAACCTGCATGGGCACACCTGCCTCCTGCACCCTTCATGAAGGCACCTGTTTGCTTGTTGAGCTGGCCTTTTACTAGGAGGTAGCAAGTACATTCGTCTCCCTCTTTGCTGAATGACTAGAGTTAATTGGTATTACATAAAATGGCTTTTGTAAAATTGGCCTGTTTGCATAGGTATCTCCCTGCAGCTACCGAATGGGAATGTTCAGAGTCTTCTGTAAAACTTTCCTTGAGTCCCAGACCCCACACCACCACCATCCCCTGCTGCCTGCAGTAGAAAGGGCACCCTGCTCTCTATGATGTGGGTCTCTCACAGTCCTTTGTCAACATCCTGTGCTTGCCTGCAAACTTCTAGAGAAAAGGATTGTCCCTCATGCTTCTCTCCCCAGTGCCAGGTGCAGAGTAGGTCTGCAGTGGATTTTGTGTAAGTAAAAAGAGAAGAGGGAGACAGAGAAGGAGTGTGATTTCCCATCCAGTGATTCTCCAAATGTGTCTCCCTCCACGTGGCCTCTCAGCCTGGCCAAGCTCTGGCTGATTCTTGTTTAGATGGCCCTGTGACTCCCCAGGGATCTGCTGTAGATCAGAAGAGGCTGATAAGGGCTACCTCGGCTGTCCCTTGAGTCTCTGGTTGTTTGCATCCCGGTTCCCACCCGCTTTCAAATCTCCCCATGACCTGAAAGTCATTGAGTGCTATTTTCTTTCTGCAGATGAAGGAATGACATCTGTTCCCATCCAGGTAATAAGCCCTCTTCTGACCCTAATGTAGAAGAAAGACCTTTTAGATGCAGAGTTGTGAACCCAGGGCCATATGCAGGACCTGGAGGCAGAAGCAGTCACTGCCTCTGTTGCACAGCGTATTGGAAGGAACTAATATTTCCCAAGCTCTCTGTTTATGACAGATGTCCCAAGGGATATACAGGCATCATCTCATGTAACCGCACAACCACCCCAGAGGATTGCACTATTGCTTCCCCCTCATTTTACACATGAGAAAACTGAGAAATTTGGGGATACTCCCCAAAGCTAGACAGCTGAAAGATGGCAGAGCCAGGATTCAAATCCAAATCTTATTCCAATTTCCACACTCTTCCTCCTGTACCTTGCTGCCTTTGCTTTTTATCTTCTGAGATTCCATCATGAGGGAGACCTTCCCTGGAGATCTTTGCTGTTTTAATAATGCAGTAATATCTATAATGGGTGGTTAAATATTATAACCTAATTACATTAAAGTGTCATCAGATTATTCTTTCCTTTTGTGTGGGGGGGAGGGGGCATGTACTGGTGACCGAACCCAGGAGTGTTCTGCCTCTGAGCTACATCCCCAGTCCTTTTTTAAAAATTTATTTTGAGACAGGGACTGGCTAAATTGCCCAGGCGGGCCTCGAACTTGCAATCTTCCTGCCTTGGCCTCCCAAATAGCTGAGATTACAGGCATGTATTACCACACCCAGCTAAGGGTTATTCTTTTATAAGAAGAGGCTTCCCCAGGGCTCTGAGACTTTGGGAGTTCTACCGGGTGGTTAGGGGTCACTCTGGAACACAGTGCAGAAAGAACACACATGGGTAGGCTTATACTCTGGCAACATGAGCACTTTGGCCACCTGGTCTAGCAGTTGAGGTAAGGGCCACCCTGTAGGAAACATGGCCAAGAGACTGGGAGGAAATAGTCGTGGAAGACAGACTTTACCCAGGATCAGGCCTGCGTTGAGATTAAGGAATAAAGGAAATGACAAGAGGACAGATCTTGATGGTGGCTCTTCTTTGACCAGCAGGATGGTGCTAAGCAGACCTACACAGAGGAGCTGTGCTATGTCCTTATCAATCACGGGGCCCTCGGGAGAAGGCCGGGGACCCCTGCTGAGGAGTACTATGAGAACATCACCTGCAAAACTGAGAGGCCCAGAGAGTCTTTGGGAGGAACTGAGACTGAGTATTCACTTCTATGTCTACCTTCCACCCCAAGGAATCCACCTTCTCTGGAAGATGAATACGAACTTCTCATGCCCAGCAGACTCCCCATTCTCTCCCAGCAGCAGCCACGTCCCCTCAGAGCCCCTTTTGAGACTCAGTTTTCCTATTCACACTGAGGTGACTGGACCGACATCTGTTCAGTACCAGCGGATAGAACCAGAGAGTAGGGGGCTCTGCTTGAAGCAGGCCTGTGGCACAAACCCTTCCATTTCCCTCTCACAACCACCTTTCCCCAGGGTCTCTGCAGAGCATGGTTTACAGAGCACAGGGCCTCTTAGATCCTGCTCAATATGAATATTCGGCATCCAAAAACCAACCCATTACCCCAAACACCATTATCTAAAAAGGTGGTGACCATCTTTGGTTCTAAGTGGTATTGGAAGGACTTGGTGGTGGGAAAGGCTCACTGGTCTCCTACGACCCTGTACAGCACTGCTCTGCTGACTGGGTTCTTAGAAAATACCCCCATGATTTTCCTCTGAAATCACAAAGATGCTTGCTCATTATGTTAAGAATCTCTAAGAGGGAAGTCTCTCATTACAGAGATCTTCCAGCTCAGCCCCACTCCCAAGAGGAGCCTGTGACACTCCTCTTTCTCCAGGCCTTTAAGGAATGTCCCTGACACAGTGTCCTTTGACCCACTGGCTCCCATGGCTCAGTTGGTTAGGTGAGTTGAACCAGGAGGTTCCAGTACAGGTTTTTATATAACTTTCACCCATATGCTTTTTTGAAACTTGGTGTTTCTCTCCATAAGTTCTCTTTTTGGGGACATGGGAGTGCTGAGGATAGAACCTAGGTCCTTGCTTATGTTAGGTAAGTGATCTACCACTGTACTGTAACTCCAGCCCTTCCCCATAAATCATATATACCAAATATATATATATATTTAGTTAAATATATATATATTTAGTTAAATATATATATTTACATTTCTTTGTTATACTTTCATTGGTGTATTGTAATTATTCATCAGAAATTTGATGTAATACAAAACTACATACACACAGAACTTGGTGTATTTCCCTTCGCATCCCACCTGGTACATGTTAGTGAGATTGGTAGTGATAACTTCACATAAGATCATGACATTATTTGATCTGTTTTCTTCTTCATTCCTCCTTCCCCACGAATCTTAATAAGACAGTCATAACATCAGAGAATGATAGAATAGAAAGACCTTCAAGATCCTTTAATTCTACCATACTTATTTTTTTTTTTTGCTCAGAGATAATAATTTGCCCAATGATACAGTTGAGTAGCACAATTTTAGCTGAAACCTGATATCCTGGCTTCCAATTCAGCACTCCTCCAATATACCATACAGGAGAATCTCTAGTATATAGTAATTGTCTCTATTAAATAATATTCCATGTATAAAATATGAATATAATATCCGCATGGGAAAAATAACACACATATCTACAAATGATATGTGTGTTAAAGGAGCACTTCTCTATATGCCTTGAATATTTATTGTTGTCCCTCATCTTTTTTTTATTTCTTCATATTTCTAGAATTATATCTATCCCTAAACCGGGGTCATCAAACTAAGACCCGCTGAACAAATCTGGCCCATCACCTGTTTTTGTTAATAAAGCCATGCTGATATGTTTGCATTCTATCTATGGCTGCTTGACCATAGTGGGGTTCAGTAGTTGTGACATACACCATAGGCCCTGTAAAGTCAAAAAATATTTATGTCTTGTCCCTTTCCAGAAAAAAAAAATTTGTAGACTTGTTCCCTAAATGATCATAGTTTGAGACAAACTTAACAGGAACATGTTCGGTTATTGATGTAACCCATAAGAGCGGGTACTAATAAAATGGCATGAAAATATTAAACCACAAAGGAGATGAGTGAGGCCAAAACAATTAGCAAATTAGACTATTTCTACATTCACACCTGCATCCTCAACTTGTCGTTTTATTACTCATGGCAACTGTCCTAATTTTAGGGATTTTAAAATAGCAAGAGGCTTGTTGAGACAAGCAGTAGAGATATTATGTGTACAATTACTGTCTTGTTCCCAAAGCTGAACTTTGATATTTAAGATGTACCAAGGGCCCAGTGAGGAGAAACCCAGTGGCCTAAAACTGGACAAGTCAACGCAGGTTTGCTGAGATGTCAGCCAGCTGATGGTCTGCAGCTAAGAGCCAATCATATCCTGGTGCCTTAGCCTCTGCTAACTTCCTGTTTTTAGCAAAATTCTTTTCCATTGAACTTTAACTTCGATCCTTGGCTGGGGGTTTGTGGTAGCAGGGAACAGTGTAAGAGATGCAACCTGGCTCAGGGGGAGGAGTGTGGACCCAAGACAGACAACCAGTGATTCAGACCCTGCTTCTCTCTCTTCCTTCTCTGCCACCTTGAGTCTATTACTTGAAGGCTCAGGTTTTTTTTTCACCCATAAGTGGGAGGACTACATCTAATATAGCAAATCATCTCTCATAGACCCTGAATAGAAATGCTATCAAAGAGTAAAGAGAAACAGAAGTATTTTGCAATGTATGGGGAAAAGCCAACACATCTGCTGGCCCAGGGCCACCCAGCAACCCTCCAGCAAGGTAGAAATACAAAACTAAGAGGTATATACTGAGATTTCTCACATGGATGCTCAACCATTGTGCAAGCTGGTTGGTGGAAATATTCCTACTACAATATGATAAACTATACTTGTTTAAACTTTATCCTGTGAAAGCATTACCTGTATATGCCTTTTTATCAGGACTATATGAAGTATAAATGCCCAAAGAAAGTTATTCTTATAATGAAATTAGAAGGATTATAAAAGGAAATTATTTTTTAGCAGGAGAGCCATTTTGGAGTGCTTCAAAATACCTACTGTGATGTATAAACATTACTTGTCAGTCAAAAGTAATATTAACAATTTTTAAAAATTATGAGAAAATTCTATGATATTTTAGTATACTAAATGTGTAAAATATCTCAAATTTTCTAGTAAATGATTTCTTTGTGTGTGTGTGTGTGGTACTAGGGATTGAACCCAGGGGTATTCTACCTCCAAGCTACAACCCCAGTCCTTTGTTTGTTTGTTTGTTCGTTTGTTTGTTTGCTTGCTTGAAACAGGGTCTTACTAGGTTGTGAAAGACTTGCTACATTGCTGAGGATGTCCTTGAACCTGCAATCCTGTCTCAGCCTCCCAAGTACTGGGATTACAGGCATGCACCACCACACCCAGCTGTAAATTGTAATGACAAAGAAACCCACTATGTCTGTATATAACACTGATCCTATTTTTCACAGATTTAAGGATTGCTGATGAAATCTGTGCACTCTATTGGCAGAAAATACACATTGACACAGATGCACGTATTTGTGTACAATTTCATGGGGTTAGGGTTGCAAGCCCTCGGTTAAAGAATCCCTGTTCTTGATAGAGACTGAAGATGAGAATTTCAATTATTCTCTCAAGTCACAAATATAACCAGAAAACTCCCCCTCCCCTTTGCTGGGCTTCAAACTGCACATAGCCAAAATTCAGAGGTACAGCACACGCAGCGACAGCAGGCTCTGTGGTTTCCGTTTATGTTCATACTAGCACCTATAAATAATCCCTTACTCTGTGAATAACTTCTTATTTAAAACAAAAGAAAGAAACAGAAAAAGGGCAATAATAGGACAGGAAGCCTACTGTTGACAACAAGTTCAAATGCTGACATTTTTAGGACAAACCTGGGTGACAGTTGCTTCAAATATTCTCAAGGATAAATGGGAATAGGCAGAAGAGATTTCACGGGAGTTCCCTCTGACTCGTGTGTGTGTGTGTGTGTGTGTGTGTGTGTGTGTGTGTGTGTGTGTGTATACACATGTGCACACATTTGTGGTCCTACCTCTGAGCTATGCCCCCAGCCCCTTTTCATATTTATTTTGAAACAGGGTCTCATCGAGTTGCCACATGCTGGCCTCGAACCTATGATCCTCCAGTCCCAGCCTCCCATGTACTGTGATTACAGGGTACACCACCAAGCCTGGCTCTGACTTTGTTCTTTTCTAGGCCTAGCCTCTTCAGTTCCAAAAGCCCACTTGATCTGATTGTACTTTGATTCGGCCCACTGTTAAGTGGATCAGTGTAAATCCCTCCCACTTTCCTGGAAGATTCTTTTGCAAGTACTTGGTGAACATTGAGTGGTCTTTGTCATCAGAGTCTCCTACAGACCGAGGGCCATGCCTCTCAACTCATCCCTTTCTCCTGCGCACTCCTGCTCCTTAGGGATTCCTGGATGTCAATGGAGCCTGAGCTGAGCATGACCATGGTCATCTACTAATGTTGGTGGCCACCCATCATGTGTGACTGTCCAGTGGGCTGGGCTCTGCCCCAACAAATGGTTGGGGGACTCTGAGCTGGTCCTTCCCACTCTCCAGGCCTGAGTTTCCCAGCTGGACGATGAGGGGGCTGCCTTCTGGCACTGAGAATTGATGATTTCTAATCACAAAGGAAACATTAAAGGATGTCCATGAATAAGGCTACCAGACATAGTGTGAATTGCCTTATTAAGAAGCCGGACATGGTGGCATATGCCTGTAATCCCAGTACTTGGGAGGCTGAGACAGGAGGATCACAAGTTCAAGGCCAGCCTCAGCAACTTAGTGAGGCCCTCAGCAACCTAGGGAGACCCTGTTTCAAAAACCAAAAAAGAAGCTGGGTGTAGTGGCACACGCTTGTAATCCCAGTACTTTGGGAGGCGGAGACCAGAGGATCCGGGTTCGCAGCCAGCCTCAGCTCTCTCTCTCTCCCTGTCTCTCTCTTTCTCTACTTAGTGAGACCCTCAGCAACTTTGTGAGACCCAGTTTCAAAAATAAGTATAAAAAATAGGGTCGGGGGTGTAGCGCGGAGGTAAAACGCCCCTGGGTTCAATCCCCGGTACCGCAAAAAAAAAAAAAGAAGTAATGAAACAGTGACAGGAGAGGAAAAGGAAAAGGGAAGTCTTTGGGATGTTTCTCCCCTTTTTCTTTGCACTGATCACATTCTTAATAGGGCAGGAATTCATGTCAAGAGTTTACCTCTAGAAGGAAAAGGAGAAAGTGGGAACTTAATCCTAAGAAGACACAAACATGTGGAAGGAAGGCAAATCTTGTTCAGATCCCGCACTGCTTCAGGGTTCGCTTGAACTCCCCACTCCCTGTGCAAAGCCTCCTCCAATTAAACTGTGGTGACCACTGTTTCCTCTGACCTCCCACAACCGACAGTCTGTCTTTATTTTTTACAGTTAAACCTGGGTATTTTTTTCCCTGCTGTTTCCTTTTTCATCTCTGCAGGTCCAGACTCTCTAATAATAACAACAGCTTCTTTTCTCATTGTCTTCTCCTCTGGTATAAATTCCCAAAGTAGGCAAGACAACCTCTGGGGGAGGGGAGGATGCTGGATGTGTAGGGCGGGGAGTTGTAGCCTGGGTGCAACTGGGGAGCATTGAATAAAAATAAGGGGCCAGTGGAAGTACCAAGGAGGGGCACTGAGTAATTTTTTTTTCTGAAAGGGAGGAGGTAAGGCAATAAGTTTGGGAACCTCTGCTCTATAGCCTTCCATAAGATACATCATTTAAAAAAAATCTATAGAACATAATTAAATTGAAAAACAACAACAACAAAAATTGGGCATATGTCTAGGATTTTTGTTGGTGGTGGAGACAGGAGAGATTCTGCTGGTTTGGCTGTCTCCACTCTATCCATATTCAGATGACTTCCAGAAAATAGCAGAAGTTCAAACCCTTCGATTATTTTGCAGATGCTTGTTGAAGCCTTACTAGGCACCAGGCATCATGCTTGTCTTTAAGACCAGTGATGACCAATAAATTCATCTCCTGCAGCAAAACTGTGAATATGTAAGTGTATTTTTTAAGCACCTTAAAATGTTTTAGTCACACAAGTTAGCTTTTTCCTTACTAATTGGGCCAAAAAGCCAATCCTTGGAAAGTCCTATGACTTGCAAGTGGTCAAAAAACCGAGGCAAGCTGCTTACAACTTGGTGCTTTCCAAAGGAGAAGGGAAATACAAAAGCAGATTGTGACTCCAGACAGGAACAGGTCATCCTTCTAGTCCCAGGTCCTTCGGACACCAGGTCCTTGACAGAGAGTCCTCCGAGGAAGAGGAGGGCTGGATGGCCCCACCCTGCTCTCACTGGAGCAGAGAGAGGATCCTGTGCACCCCAGCCCAATGGAGCTTGGTCTCACTCACCGAGAAGAGGAAGCTGCCTCAGACCTGAAAAGGTCACTTCTAATCCCATTACTGCAAGAAAAAGCCAGCCCAAAGCATGGCCACCTCGGCGAGCAAACCCGTGTGGCAAATGCAATGCAGCAATACAGGTGCAAAACAACTTATTGTATATGTTTTTAAATCAGTCTCCATTCAAAGTCTTTATTATTTTTTAAAAAGTACAGACACACTAAGGTTCACATTTGTCATGTAAAAAATAAAGAAGAGAAATTCACTAGTTTCACTCATTTAAGGAACTATCCTTATAATGAGACGACGCGTTACAATACCTGTGTCTTCTAGTTAAATACGAAAGCAAATTCACATTATCCTGAGTCCTGGGTCATACAGAGCTCAAGTAATATTACACTCTGACCCATACCCACACACAGCAGCCTCTCACAGACCTCCACCCAGGGCTCATTTCACTGAGATATTGCAGCTCAAGAATTTCTTGTTCTATGACCACAAGACTCTTTCTTCTGGAAAAATTCCAGCAAGGCAATTTCCCCAACGAGAATTCCCTCATGACAGGCAATTCTACAGCCAGAGATGACTGATACAGTCACTAACATTCCCCATCCCCCAAATGACAGGCATAAGTTTCCAAGAGTTTACTTCAAAACAAAAGTTCACAGAACTTCCTGTTTCACAGACCTCTGGGATAAGACCCACGATCAACCCCTGGAGACACTGAGCCCTACAGGAAGGCTGGGATACCAGGCAACACTCAGCCAATGTGTGATATCAACAGCAGAAGTTAAGCAGTCTTTATGATTCTCTGATGGCAGTTTATAAAAATAGAAATGGGGTGACAATATCAAATGATGATAGCACGTTCAGAATTCAAAGGGACCCATGTTTCCAAAAGAGGTGTTCAGGAGTCACAGGAACAATGAGGAGACGCAAAATAATTTCGAAACACGTATCTTATTTCTGTGCATGTGTGTGCGTGTGTACATATCACAGTAACAGTGGAAGATGGCCCTGCGGCTGGCTGGCTAAGATGCCCACATCACGGAAGTAGACACAGAACTATGCTGCCTAGGTCTTGGAAAGTTGCTTCCTTTTTCTCACAGCCTGGCTTAGAGGTAGATCAAATATAATGGTGGGGGGGATGTGGGGGATTTCACTGAGCCATTCTCCCTCACCTGCTACTCCGCCCACCAGCACAGGCTGATGGGGTCCTTCCTAAAACAAGGCAGTGCACCACCCTGGTGCTAAAGAGCAAGTACCCATGCATGGGTAGAGGCGGCCAGTGCCTCAGGCTGTGGGGCCCCGACCCCACCCATCTCCCCACCCCATCTGACTTCCTGCTTTGTCAAGACTGGACCCAACTGGGGCTGAGCTCAGGAGCTGCCTTGCTGCAGGTGGGGCCAGACTTCATATCTGTGCAGAATCCGGAGGAAGGACAGTCCTCCCTCTGGTCATCAACACAGGATCGTGTCTGTAGAACAGAGCGGATGCTCTTCATCTCCAAGACTCAGTGGAGCACGCCTTTCTGATGCAGACTGACCTCTACCGTTTCATTCTGAAAAGAAAACAGAGATGAGCAAAAGTCACTAATTTTTTTAAAAATCAAGATTATTTTAAACATTTTCAGTGGTTTCCTTGGGTTTGAATATGAAGTCTTAGCCAAATTGGAATGTGTATCAATTCCAAAGAAAATTTACTCTTCAGTCAGCGCGCATGCACACACACACACACACACACACACATGCTTACACACACACACACGTGCTCATACCCACCCACCCTGCACACTTTTCAAAAGGCAATTCAAAAGGCAAATAATATTTATCATCTGCTTGTTACCCATGATAACATTCTGATGTGGCCTTTTGGATACATTTGGCGTGAGAGTGTGTGTGTGTGTGTGTGTGTGTGTGTGTGTGTGTGTGTGTGTGGTTCTGGGGATTGAATCCAGAGGCGTTCTACCTCTGAGCTATACCCTTAGCCCTATTTTATTTTATTTTTTAACATTCTGAAACAAGGTCTCCATAAGTTGCTGGGGGTCTCACTAAGTTGCTGAGGCTGGTCTTGAACCTGCAATCCTCCTGTCTCAGCCTCCCAAGTACTGGGATTACAGGCATGTGTCACCATGACTGGCTCCATTTTTTTAAATCTAACCATAAGGTTGATGTTTTAAGCTGTGTATACCACACCGTGAGAAGTTCTGATGAGGGAAATGAAGCAGAGATGACTAAGGTGCCGTGCTGATGCAAAACCCCAGCAGAACTACCCAGAGAACCTGTGTGCACTACAGCAGGGCTCTTGACCTTTTATGGTTTAGTTTCTCCAAAACTTTTTTTTTCAAGCATGCTATTTGCTTATGGAGGACAGGGACTGTGTAATCTCCACAGAGCATGGAACATCTCCGCACAGAAACAACCTGGGCTACAAGAAGAATGAATGGACGAGTGGTGTACACAGTACATGCTACCCAAGTCACCAAGCCAAACCATCTGTCCCCACTCTGTTCCCCTGTTTATCATCCCAGCTCTGGCCTTCTTACTTTCGCTACTTACCGTAGAGCAAGAGAGATGCGGGATCAAGCCCCAGACTCTCACAACTAGGCACACTCTGATCATGGAAATCCTGCAGCAAAATACCTAGCACCAGCTCCTCGCTCATCATATACTTCATAAAGCCTTCATCTTCCGCTGGAACCCCAAACTGCAGGTGGTAGGTGACCGTGGCATTCTCGTCACTGAAAGCCAAACCAGAGATGTTAAGGCATAAACAGAACTGCACTGAAACTCGGGAAATCGATTTTAGCAATAACATCTGTCCAGTTCCACATCTTCTTCCAGCAAACAATAGCAGTGAGTGGGCTGCCCTAGGAGAATGTACTGTTCTAGAAAAATCCTCCCAAAGTCCATCACAAAAATTTGAGGTGATCACACCCTCCTCCACTGAGTACTCATCCTTCAGGGGTTCAGTGGGAAAGGCCGTGGAAGGGAGAGGCGCACCCCACTACTGTCAAAGAAGATCAAGGGTTGGCGTGTCCTCTGTCCCAACACCAGCCTTTCATCCTCTAAGGCAAGCCAGGAAGCCTGCCCTGGAACCCCTCGTCTGTGTTCCCCAATCTCCATGTTCTCAGTGCTGCCCCTACAAGTCCAGGTCAGAACTAGTCAGTGTAACCGGTTCTTTATTTAACCTATAAAAGTGTTTAAAGTGGGGGCCAAAGCTCCCTACCACTGGCCCAGAGATGGACTGCTCTGACCACCCACAAGAACTACCCCTGGGTCTGTCCCCAGTCCCATTTCCGGTCCCAGAGACCCCTAAGGCAGGATGGCCAAGGTTTCCTAAGAAAACCCTAACTCTTAGGAAACCCTAACCCTTCCATCTTCCTAGAGCACTTTTTCCCATTTTCAGAATAAAATTAATCACAGGTCTAGCCTCAGTTAATTAATACCTTGTGCTGTTCTTTAAACACTACCTCCACATTTAGGCTTCCCACAGTTATCCTATTAGTTTGGTCTATGATGGCCTAGATTAAGAACCAGCAATAAAACAATTAGTACGCGGTCACATCTGAGACTATCCCCGAGGCTATTTTATAGACGCTCAGGTCCCAATGGCTGAGTCCAGCCACGGCCCCTGCAGAGGACAAAGAGCTCCCCCTTGTGGCCAGTTTTACATTGTACATTGTGGCTGACAAATCGGGTTTATAAACTCTATTACCCGAGAAGAGTGCCAAACCCTATGGATCAAATGAATAACACAGACTTGGGACTCTGAAGGAACACAGTCTCAAGGCTGTCACCAAAGATGGACTGAAATGCGCACTTTCACCCTCCACTCCAGCTGCCCTAGTTCACAGGCGCCATTACTTCTCTGGGCTCTGGCTTTTATTTAATGCTAATGATGACCAACACCTGGATAGGAAGCCAGCCTGCATGCCCACAGAACTTCGGATGGCTAATAAAAAGGGCTAGAGGTGGACTTCCAGAAGACCAGTCAAAAGCTGAGTGATAGCAGGCTGCCTATCCCAGCCTGGCCAGCCCATCAGTCCCCCCATGTCAGGTCACCGGGTGAATTAACATTAGGCTGAATCAGAGGGGAGAATAAGAATTTTCAGGGAAGCAGTGAATCCTGTGGGCTTTGCCTCAGCAGCCCAGCACTGGAGTGGGTCTAGCAGCTGATTAGCCAAAGGACTTTTTCCCAGGTCAGGATCCCCTGGTAGACAACAATAGGCACTCCAGGGATGTGGCCATCTCCTGCCCATGTGCAGCAGCATCCTTTTGGAAGCAAAGGCTTCCATGTCTCAATTCAACATTTTAGAAACTCTGCCTGGATTTTTAAAAATAAAACAAAAATGTTTTTCAGACAGAATTTCTTTATCTAATATACTGAGCTCCTTGAGTTTTTCTTTCTGCAACATTAAGTCCTAGCTAGATTTCCAGCCATGCTTTACTCAGGTTTCTGATGAGTTTTCACCAATGTCCACACCCTCCCCTGTTACATGGTCGCAGCTCCTCTAGACCCATAACATAGCTAGATTCTTGGAAAGACCCTGAAGACTCTGTGAGGGTCTTTCCTCTCTCCTTTGCTGCAAACTTTCAATTGCAAGTTGCATCAAAGGGATGAAGGGAAGACTGTTGGGTCTGATTACACATTTCCCCCCTTTTCTACTGGCATTTTAGTATCAGTGGTTTGTGATTACAGGGAACACTGTCGAGGATGGCAACATTAGGTAGCATGTGCCTTGGGGGTCTACAAAGAAAGAAAGAAGGCAGCTGATACCATATGTTATTGCATTTCAGTCCTACCCCATGGTGTTGCCACTGACCTCACATGCTTCCTCTCCCAGGTCTACTCTATTATGGGTTGAAAAATGTATGGTTTGAGAGGGGATCTCAATATATAAGATAGTTTTGATGTCACACCCCAGAGACATCTTAGGAACTGAATGATTTTCCATCTAAATATTGTTTAAATCACTTCCAATAGTCCTAACACTATAAAAGGTTAGTAAAGTGACTCCTCTACACACCAGGAGCCTTTTAACGACATTCCAAGAATATTAAAGATTAGGGGGAAATTAAAAAGAAAAATAACATGTGTATGTATGTATATGTATATGTATATATATATGTATATACATGTGTATATAATAAATACACATGCAGAAGAAATCACACCAGACTACTGACAGTGGTGAATTTTGTAGAAGAGAGTGCAATTAGTTATTGGTGGTAGTGTAGGGACAAGGAGGCAGAAGGTAGAATTTTCCTGTGGTATATACCTTTATATTTTAATACTGTACAAGGAGAATTTATTCCCACCTTACTTGTGCTCCTCAAAGACAAAAGCCAGCACATGAATTATATCATTTCCATCACATCTCTATCTGAGATCTATTTCTATTTCCACCCTTAGTTTCTTTGCACATCTAATGTTAAGTAGGGGTGGGTTACCTGGGACTGGCTTTTCCTCTCTCTCTGTGGCCTTAGTTGAATCATATAATTAAGCTGGGCTTCCTTTTTCTCATTTGTCAAATGCAAGAGTTGAGCTAATTGGTCTCCAAAAACTGTCCCAGCACTGACTCACTGTGATTCTGTTATTGGTTCCTTTCCTGCCCTGAGGCTCAGGGGGGGTCGTCCTAGGTACCTGGTGACTGGGGTGGGAGACGACCCTCTTCCCAGAGAAAGAGACCAAAATGTGGTGCTCCACGCTCTTACCTGAAGTGAGCTATGTCAACTGAAGTGAAATAACGACTCAGAGACGGTGATGTACTGTACACATTTGCGAGCTAAACAAACAGAAAGAAAACCACACGTTACTGAAGATCATCTTATCTACCACTGGACAAAGCAAAACTACCTGTAGATGAAGGAGATTCCACTCTAGCTAGGAATCAGCCTGTCTAGAGGCTTTGGACTGGGAACAGGAAGGTGCGAGCCTACCACAGACCAAAGCTCAAGTTAACACTCATTTAAAACAACCTCGTTTATTTTTAAGGTCTGAGTGGCTTGGCTGGGAATCCTCAACTTCTCTCATGAGTGGCGCTGACACCTCGTGGCCCTGGTGGTGAGAGTGGTCAGTGGTCAGCAGTTGGAGTCAATAGAGACCCCGCCGGCCTTGGGAAGGAGAAAACCCCCACCGCAGCTGGGGGAGGGGCATCAGCACAGGCCACTCAGCACTGGGACTTCAGTGGCCAACGGCTTCTATCTCCCTTCTCCAGAGCTTCACTGTAAGGAGAAATAGCTATGCTGAGCCACACAGGTGCAGCACGGTCCCTGCACAAAGGGACAAAACAGGGGGCTGCAAAGATATGGAGGTTTTATTTTATGCACAAAATATTGCCAACATCAGAAAAATGACACCTGTGGCCGGGCATGGTGGCGCACGCTTGTAATCCCAGTACTTTGGGAGGCGGAGACCGGAGGATCCGGGTTCACGGCCAGCCTCAGCTCT
>PVJS01015688.1:0-38547 GCA_004027185.1 Glis glis | reverse complement strand
TCTCACGAAGTTGCGGAGGGCCTCACTAAGTAGAGAGAGAGACAGGGAGAGACAGGGAGAGAGAGTGAGAGAGAAAGAACTGAGGCTGGCCGCGAACCCGGATCCTCCGGTCTCCGCCTCCCAAAGTACTGAGATTACAAGCGTGCGCCACCACGCCCAGCTTTTTTATTTTTTATTTTTTATGTATTCTTTATTTTTTAAACAGTCTCACAAAGTTGTGGAGGGCCTCACTAGGTAGCTGAAGCTGGCTGTGAACCTGCGATCCTCCTGTCTCATCCTCCCCAGAACTGGGATTACAAGCGTGTGCTACCACGCCCGACTTTTAAAAATGTTTTAAAACTAGCTTCATAGGTTCTAACTTAGACAAATGATGTCAAGATAGGATACAAAACAAAAAGGCGAAAAGGTTGTTTTAGAATACTTTCTAGCATTTAAGTTGTGTGTGTGTGTGTGTGTGTGTGTGTGTGTGTATTAAAAAGTTTTGTTTTGTTTTTTGTTTGTTTTTGTTTTTTGTGCTACTAGGTATTGAACCCATGGGCATTCTACCTCTGAGGTACACCCCAGCCCTTTTTATTTATTATTTATTTATTTTTGAACAGGGTCTCTCTAGGTTGCTGAGGGTCTTGCTAGATTGCCAAGCCGAGGTGTCCTTGAGCCTGCAATCCTCCTGTCTCAGCCTCTTAAGTGCTGGGATTATAGGCATATACTACCACTTCTGGTTTGAAATAGTTTTATATATAAGGATATATATTTATATATACACAATATATGTATATTTATATATACATATATATAACATATATATATATATTTTTTTTTTTTTTTTGCGGTACCGGGGATTGAACGCAGGGGCGTTCTACCTCCGCGCTACGCCCCCGGCCCTATTTTTTATACTTTATTTTGAAACCGGGTCTCACGAAGTTGCAGAGGGCCTCGCTAAGGAGAGAGAGAGAGAGAGAGAGAGAGAGAGAGAGAGAGAGAGAGCTGAGGCTGGCCGCGAACCTGGATCCTCCGGTCTCCGCCTCCCAAAGTACTGGGATTACAAGCATGCGCCACCACGCCTGGCTATAACATATATATTTAAAGTATCTATATATACATATATATCTCCTAATGTAGTTTAAGAAATCAAGAATTCACATTACTTACATTAAGAATTTCTGATGTGGCTCACTTAATTCTAATTGAAAATGGATTTATGCCACTTCTAAATTTAAGATTTCCTAAAGTTTTCACATCAGTTTCCTACCCAAACAGAATGATTATTACTCTGACATGGTAGGACTCTGGGAACATTAATAAGGCTAAAATAATGAATCAGGACATCATTTTTTAATATAGTTTAGAGGTCTATTTACTATTTACACAAAACAGTCATACCAGTGAACCAAAGAATATGAGAGATTATCGGGGAATATTTGTTAAACGAATTAGCTTAAATAATGATAGAAACACAAACTGTTAGAACAAGCAGCCAGTTTCTAGCTTATGTGCTTTTTTTTTAAAGGAAATCCACATTTCCACTTTCTAATGCAAGGCACACTTTTGTAATCTAGACAGCTGGACAACTCCAAATCCCCAAAAGTAGTATTCAAGACATCTAGAATAATATAAAAATAACGGGCAACTAAGAGCACGTGCATGGTGCTCACTAACAGTGTGCTGGGAGCCTACAAAATCACACCCAGAACTGAAAAGAACAAAAGCACACACGCTTTCTTCTCCAGTTTGTTAATTCTGAAATTATGCAGTCAGAGGAGGAAAGGCTCTCTCACTACTCTCTCTCCTTGGCAGAGCCAGCTCTGGATGGTCTTTGTGAGGGAACTGCCCTGAGAGCACCTGCCACGCAGAGCCGTGGTGGACAAGCCTCAGGCTGGCGGGCTTCTAAGCTGGAGCACACTCTCCTGTTCCAGTAGGCTGGTCAGGAAAACCCTGAGAAATTATTACCTTGCCCCTGCAATGTTGGTTTCCTATGGCTGCTGAGACCACGCAGCAAACCAGATGGCCTAAAACAACAGAAGTGTGTCCTCTCACAGTTCTGGAGAAGAGAGGTCCAAAAACCAAGGGGTTGGTAGGGCCATAATCCCTTTGAAGCCTGTAGGGAAAAATTTGCCCTTGCACCTTCTAGCTTCTGGTGGCGGCTAGTCTCCGCTTCCACTGCCTCATGACCATCTCCTACCTAGGTATCTCTGTCTCTCCATATGGTACTCCTCCTCCTCCTCCTCCTCCTCCTCCTCCTCCTCCTCCTCCTCTTCCTCCTCTTCCTTTTCTTCTTTGTGGTACTCGGGTGGAATTGAACCCAGGAGAATTCTACCTCCAAGCTATACCCTCAGCCCTATTTTATTTTTTGTTTTGAAACAGGTTCTCACTAGGTTTCTGAGAGTCTCTCTTTGTTACAGAGGTTGTCCTTGAAACTCTGATCCTCCTGTCTCAGCCTTTCAAGTACTGGGATTATACCACACCCGGCTTCTGTGTCTCTTCTTATAAGGACACTAGTCATACTGGATTAAGGTCCCACCCTACTCCAGTATGACCTCATATGAACTAGTTACATCTACAATGACCTTATTTCCAAATGAGGTCAGATTTCCAAATAAGGCCTCATTCGGAGATATTGAGAGTTAGAGCTTCAACATATCTTTTTGAGGACATAATTCAGCCTAAACAAACCCCTTCCCTCCAATAAAGAAAGCATGGTAATAGTTTTGTGTTCATAAGAAAAAGCTACCTATTTAGAATACAGTTAGATATTCCTCACTTTATAGAGCAGTTGTGATGAACTGTAGTATCAGTGTAGATCAAAGGAAACCCCACCCCTACTACCACCACCTCCACCCTTTTTTTTATTGCCCTGGTGCAGGTATTGTGGTGGGTAAGCACTCAAAATGGGTGCTAAGAATTCTGAATTCTGGTCCCCAGCCACCAAGTGGCTCAGTGAACTTGAACAAGTCACTTAAATTCTCTGGGGCCTCATTTCCTATTTCCTCATCTATAAAACAAAGGTCTTTGGGATCCCTTCCAGCAATATCTTTCTAGTTAGAATGCCTGATATAATTTGGCTACAATGCCACAGCCTTGAATACAAGTTCTGGTCTTTAAGATTTCATATTATTGTAAGCTGGGCATGGTGGCACACACCTGTCATCCTCATACTTGGGAGGATGAAACAGGAGAATCACAGGTTTGAGGCTGGCCTCAGCAATTTAACTCAGTAACTTACACTCTTTCCAACTTTAAAAAGTACTTTTTTTTGGTACTGGGGATTGAACGTAGGGGCATTCTACCTCCAAGCTACACCTCAAGCCCTATTTTTTTATTCTTTATTTTGAAACAGGGTCTCACTAAGTTGCAGAGGGCCTCACTAAGTAGTTGAGGCTGGCCATGAACCTGCGGTCCTCCTGTCTCAGCCTCCCAAGTACTGGGATTACAAGCGTGCGCCACCACGCCCGGTTCAAACACGCCAAGCTTCTTTAAAAAAGATTTTAAAGGGTTTATTTAGCTCAGAGGTAGAATGGCCCTGGGTTCAATCCCTAGTACCAGAAATAAATAAATAAATAAAAAGTCTTACATTATTGTAAAATATATAATTTCCTCTGTTTTTTTTATTGTGTGTGTGGTACCGGGGATTGAACCCTGAGGGATTCTACCTCCGAGCTACACCCCCAGCCCAGTTTTTATTCTTTATTTTGAAACAGGGTCTCACTAAGTTGTGGAGGGCCTCACTAAGTAGCTGAGGCTGGCTGAGAACCTGCGATCCTCCTGTCTCAGCCTCCCAAGTACTGGGATTACAAGCGTGCACCACCACGCCCGGCTACACCATATTCTTTTAAAGCTACCTACAATATTATCCAGTAACCGTGTTTTGGAGAGTGCACTGAGTCAGGAATGAATGATCCCCATCCCAGTCCTCCTCCTGTCAGCCAATCACAATGCACACACTGGTAAACTCTCTAGACACCACTTTCTCCATCTTATCAGTAAAAGTGAAAGTTTTCCATGACTTCTGAAATTTCTTCTAGCCAAAATATTCTATTCCTTTTCAATGGGGATGAAAATTAAGACACTCTTTTCTTTGAATGTCACAAACTATGTAAATTGGGATGAGTTTGGTAATTGAGGCATATTTTCTTACTCAAGGTAACTGGAATTCCCAATTCTAGCATAAATATATGTGTTTTTACCTATTATTAACCAACTTTAATATTTATTTGTGTGTGTGTGTGTGTACGTGCGTGTGTGTGTGTGTGTGTGTGTGTGTGTGTGTGGTACTGGGGCTTAAACCCAGAGGCATTCTACCTCTGAGCTACACCCCCAGCCTGATTTTTATTTCTTATTTGGAAACAGGTCTTGATAGGTTGCTGAGAGCCTCACTAAGTTGCCAAGGCTAGCTTTGAACCTGTGATCCTCCTGCCTCAGCCTCCCAAGTACTGGAATTACAGGCGTGCACCACTGCGCCCAGCTAATATATATTATTAAAGTCATGATGTAGATAAAAAAGTTTCCAGCAACTTCTAAAGTCCTACAACAAAGTAAAATAACTATGGTTGACAAATATTAATTATATACTTCATAATAGCTAGTAGAGAGGATTTTGAATGTTCCTAAAAAATGATACATTGGAGGTGATGAGTTTACCACTTGCCCTGATCTGATCATTTCACATTGTATACATGTATCAAACATGTCACACTTTACTCCATAAATATGTGCAATTATTATGTGTCAGTTAAAATTTAAATATACATATTTTTTAAATCTTTCAGGACATGACTACTAAATAAAGAATGCACTTGGCTGTATAAAACTTATGACAGGGCCAGGCATGGTAGCACATGCCTGTAACCCCCATACTTGGAAGGCTGAGACAGGAGAATCACAAGTTCTAGGACAGCCTCAGCAATGTAGTAAGACTCTCAGCAATCTATGGAGACCCCATTTCAAAACAAAAGTAAAAAAGGCTGGGATTGTAGCTCAGAAGTAGAATTCTCCTGGGTTCAATCTTAGTAACACACACACACACACACACACACACACACACACACACACAATGAAAAAAAGAGCATTTAAGTATTGAGGTAAGAGTCAGAAGATAATAATTTTTTTTTCTGAAGAGTTGTCTAGTTCTCAGGAGCAGCTGCAAAGTCACCTGCCTACTTATTTATGGAAAAGTTACTTGTGACTGGGACTTACATTAAAAGAGGGGGGAAATTCAAAGAGAATTTGCAAACCAATTATATTTAGCCAGACTCAAATTGTGCAACCATGATGTATAATAAAGAATTTAAAACAAATGAACAAAAAAAAGGATGGAAAATAATAAGGTAAATTTAAAAGTTCCTTGGAAGGGAGGTTGAAAATGTATTTGTTCACCTTACTTCCATGAGAATCTCTAACCTAGTGTTAACATTAGATTCTTTCAAGAGGAATTGGGGAGTCTGGAGTAGTTCCAGTTGGGACAATGCTGCTAAGGTACAAAATAGAAAAATGTAGCATAAAGTCTCTGCTATCAAATCCCCCTTTATTTCACAGTGAGATTTCCTTCCAAAACACCCTTGGCTCAGCTCTCATGGAATATAACATAATAGAGTTTTGTTACCTGAGGGTATTATCTGCACCATTCTATGCCTCTTTGACAGTTAGCTTTCTTGATTCAATAATGGAGAAGAAAATTGCTCCACTTTAAGGTAAATCTATTAACTTGTTTAGTTCTCTGAGGTGCTATTCTGCAGTAGATGGAAGCACTGGCTTATAAAATAACATCATAGAACTAAATCTCTGATCAGTTAGCACCTGGAGTATATATTCCTAAATTAGGGAAAAGATGGTATGTCTGTACTCCTTGTTCTCCTTCTTCCCAGGCCCCTGTAGAGGGATTTGGGACATGCAGAAATGGCACACATATAGTTTTCTTTGGCCTGTCATATAAATACCATTCTATCAAAGTCCTATAATATGCAAGGTCTCTTTATGTACATTACCTTTTTAACCCTTATGGTGACTTTTTTTTGGTACTGGGGATTGAACCCAGGGGCATTCTACCTACGAACTACATCTCTAGCCATATTTTATTTTTATTTTGAAACAGGGTCTCGCTAGGTTGATGACAGTGTCACTACTTGCTGAGGCTGTCCTTGAACCTGTGATCCTCCTGTCTCAGCCTCCCAAGTACTGGGATTATAGAAGTGTGTCACTACACCCGGCTTACAACAACTTTTAAAGATTGCCATTGTATCTGTTTTTTAGATGGGGAAACTATGTCAAACTAAAAGTGATATATAGTCGGGTGTGGTGGCGCATGCCTGTCATCCCAGTACTTGGGAGGCTGAGACAGGAGGATCACAGGTTCGAGGACAACCTCAGCAAGTAGTGAGACTCTCATTAACCTAGCGAGACCCTGTTTCAAAATAAAAATAAAATAGGAGTTGGGGGTGTAGCTCTGAGGTAGAATGCCCCTGAGTTCAATCGCCAGTAACACACACACACACACACACACACACACACACACACACAGGCACGCGCACGCACACGATTTACATCCAGGATTGTGTAAATTTGAAGGCTTTTGTTTTACTATAATTCTACATATATTATTAATTAGGCCTTTATCTGACCCAAAGCTTTGTCTTGGGGAAGCCCCCCCCCTTTTGCATAAAAGTTATGCATTTACTACAGCACCCTTCAAGAACTAGATACCAGAATGGTAAATATTGTCAATAGAGCCAGGCATAGTGGCACATGCCTGTAATCCCACTACTTGGGAGGCTGAGACAGGAGGATTGCAGTTTCAAGGCAAGCCTCAGCAACTTAGCAAGGCCCTCAGCAACTTATGAGACCCTGTTTCAAAATAAAAGAGGGCTGGTGGTATAGCTTGGAGGTAGAATGTCCCTGGGTTTGATCCCCAGTACCAAAATATTTGTATAAACTAAAAATTATTTACATGTATATATTTTGTCAGTAGAGAAGAGAAGAGTTGTGAAGATCTCAAATAGTGGGTTCCATTGTGAGGAGCCCTGAGCTTCAAGGGATGTACAAATGGGAGTAGGAAATTTAAAGGCAGATCACTACACACCATCTTCACAGAGGTCAGGAAGGCTGGACTGTCAGCAGCAACTGCTGGTACAGGGAGAAAGGTCAGTGAGAACGGGCCTGCCAAAGGGAGGAGAGGCCAAGGTGGACCCAGGAGAGGAGACCCAATTCCAAGGGGAAAACTAGGTCATGGGGCGGTGCTCTCCCAGGCACCTTGCCCACTGGGAACGTTCAGCAAATGCACCTGGGCAGCCTGACAGATGATACCTCTGAAGGCTGCACAAATTAACCCCTTCCTGTGATGGGAGGACCATTTCAGCTCATCACATCTTCAAGTGTATGAGTAATAAGGATGGCTCAAAACTCTCAATTAAATGGAAGTGGGAGAGCTGGTTTAACTTCAAAACATCCTTGATGCTCTCTAGGCATTTGGATTTTAAACTTGTAACTCATTCATTCATCCAATAATCAAGCCAACCAACCAACACTCCAACACTCATTTTACATAGCACTAAGTGGGATGTATGTCCTGAGCAAATCAAGAACTTAGTCCATGGTATTTTGATAGACCCATACTATAATGCCATTCACTATTGCCAGTTATTTCAGGGTGATGGTGTTGACTACCTAGTTCTTTTCTTCCATATATCTCTCTTCATTTTTTTTCTCAGAAAGGTCATTTGTTCCCTGTATTATTCAGCTTTACGTCACTGGGACCAAAAGACTCAACATAAACAACTTAAAGGAGGAAAACTGTGTTTTGGCTCATAGTTACAGAGCTTTCAGTCCATGGTGGGTCAGCTCCATTGCTCTGTGCCCGAGTTGAGACAGAACATCATGGTGGAAGGACATGGTGGAGGGAAGCTGATCAGCTCCTGGCAGCTAGGACATGGTAGTGGGGTGATAGGACAAACCCTTTCAGGGTGCATCCCCAGGGATCAACTTCCTCCAACATGATCCTTCTTCCCAGGAGTCCATTCACCCATCAATGGATTAATTCACTGATGAGATTAGAGCCCTTTGACCAATCACTGCCTAAAAGCCTCAGCTGATCCTTGCTGCATTGTGGACAATGATTCATTCCCCCCCCCCTTTTTTTGGCACTGAACTCAGGGGCATTTTACCTTTGAGCTATACCCCCAGTCTATTTTATTTTTTATTTGAAACAGGGTCTCACTAAGTTGCTACAGCTGGCCTCGAACCTGCGATCCTCATGTCTCAGCCTCCCAAGTACTGGGAGCCACCATGCCCAGATTAAACTTGTTATTTTGTTGTTGTTCTTTATTTTGGTCCCGGGGACTGAACCCAGAGCCACGTATGCATGTTAGCAAGCACTAACCACTGAGCTACACCCCCAGTGCAGACTATGCTTTCAACATGAAACTTTGGAGGACATTCTAGATCCAAACTCTAACATTCCCTCAGCTTCATTTATCAAGCCCGATGGTGATTCAAACACTCATTATCTCCAGCCCAACTTTTTCTCATCTC
This sequence comes from Glis glis, assembly GCA_004027185.1. Taxonomy (NCBI): domain Eukaryota; kingdom Metazoa; phylum Chordata; class Mammalia; order Rodentia; family Gliridae; genus Glis; species Glis glis. The sequence goes on along the minus strand of PVJS01015688.1, from coordinate 30,030 downwards.
TTTGCCCTTGTTCTCAATGACGTCATAGATATTTTACTTGGTAAGCTCTCCAGTTTCTCAAAACAAATATTTCTAAAATGAACCCCTTATCCCCTCATCCTTCCTCCTGTATCTAACCACACCCCTCCCCCTCCTGGAATTTCTGACCTCTATTAAGGGAACCACCCTCCTCACCCATACATTTGTCGTCTCATGATGAAGTCCTCTTGGTCTTCTCTGTAAGACCACAGAGGGACCTGGCCCTTTCCCTGCATCTCCATGGCTACCCTCCTGGTCTAGGATTTTATGCTGTCACATACTTCTTACTCTCTTCCACCCTTTCTAAAATCCCAGCGTGCCAGGCATGGTGGCGCACGCTTGTAATCCCAGTACTTGGGAGGCTGAGACAGGAGGATCGCAGGTTCGCAGCCAGCCTCAGCTACTTAGTGAGGCCCTCCACAACTTAGTGAGACCCTGTTTCAAAATAAGGAATAAAAAATAGGGCTGGGGGTGTAGCTTGGAGGTAGAATGCCCTGGGTTCAATCCCCAGTACCACAAAAAAAATTAAAAAATAAAAATAAAATAGGGCTGGGGCTGTAGCTTAGAGGTAGAATCCCCCTGGGTTCATTCTCCAGTACCACCAAAAAAAAAAAAAAAGTTGTTTGGACCATTCCAGCCCTCACTGACCCCATCACTCTGGAGTTCCCTCGGCATTCATTCTATCTCCACAGTGCTTGTTTTGATTTAAGATGCACTGGTCTTGCCTCCCCAACAAGACCATAAGCTCCTGAAGTCAGGGACCAATTCTGTTACTTTTATATTGCATTCCACCCCACTCCCAACTCTCATAATGCATGGTCCAAACTGAGTACAAAATAGATAACCAAATAAACACCTGTACAATCATTATCATCTGCTATGGACTGAATTGGTTTCCCCAAAAATCATATGTTGAAGCCCTATCCCACAATGTGACAGTATCTGGAAATAGTTCTTAGGAGACAAGGACAGTTAAATGAGATCATAAGGATGAGGTCCTAATCCAATAGAACTATAGGGAGAGGAAGAGAGAGAGAAAGAGGTCTCTCCCTCCTCTTTGATGCATGAGGACACAGCAAAAAGATGACAGTTTCCAAGCCAGGAAGAGGGCCTTCATCAGAAAACTGAATCAGCCTATACATTAATCCAGGACTTGCCAGACTCTAGAATTGTAAGAAAATAAATTTCTGTTTTCTAAGTCAGCTAGTCTATGGCATTTTATTAGGGTAGCCCTAACTGATTAAAACAGACACAGGGAGAAGTTAATGTTTCTAAGATTGTTTTTCTTATCCTTTTACTATTAAGGTTTAAGCCTTGTGAAAAAGTAGAAAGGCTAACGTACAAAATATTTTCTTTCTCAATATGTGAAATAGCAACTGAGATTATCATAAGTAATGAAGCTTCTTCCTTCTGTAAAAGTTCTGAAGATGCTCTCTGTCCAGTTTTGTACTATCCTTCATGGTAATCGTTTTCCCTACACCACGACTCTTAGCCTTGAGGTGTGTATGAGATAATACAGAGTGAGCCTGGGTTTGCTTAATCTTGTTACCTGGGCCACAGCGAAATCATTCAAGGTTAAGCAACTGACCCAACACTGGCCAGAGGGACATAAGGAGAATTTTGTGAGGGTTTCTAGGAAATTTCCTCTTGTCAATGAATTATCAGGACAGATGTTCTCTCTTTCTCTGGAAGTCAATACATACAGAATTACTACAGCTATTGTTTCTTGTGGAGAAAGCCAGACTAAAAATGAAGTAGATTGCTTTGGTTTGAATGTATCCCCCAAATTTCATATGTTGGAAATTGAATCCCCAAATTCATATGTTAATGGTATATGGAGGTGGGACTTTGGGGAGGTGATAGGATCTTGAGGGCTCTGCCCTTACGAATGGGATTCTTTATTCATAGGTGGATGGGTTACTGAGAGAGTGGCTTTGTTATAAGAGCAAGCGCTCCCTGGCATGCATGCTCTATGGAGACCCTCTGCCATGTCAGGATGCACCAAGAAGGCTCTCACCAGATGCTGAGCACATACTGGTACCATGTTCCTGGACTTCCCAGACCTCCAGAATCACTATCTAATTAAAAGTCTATTCTTTATAAATTACCCAGACTCAGGCATTCAATTATAGCAACAGAAAATGGACTAAGACATAAACCAAGGCAGAGCTGAGAAACTCAAAAGATCAGTAGAGTTCGAGCCCTGACCTAATTGTACCTGAAAACTGAACTCCCCTTATACTTTCCAGCCCTGTGAGGTAGTGAATTTCCTTTATTGCCTGAGCTGGTATGAATCTGGCCTTCCATTACCTGCAGCCAGAAAAACCTCCTCCTCCTCCTCCTCTTTTTGTTAATCAGGATTTTTATTGGTGCATTATGGTTTTATATCACAGGGGGATTCATCGTTATGCATGTACATACATAATTTGGTCAGTTTCATTCCCAGGTCCCTCCCCTTTCCCTCTCCACCTCCCTCCCCTGGTCCCCTTCCTCTCTTCTACTGGTCTTTCTATTTTCATGAGATCTCCTCCTTCTTTTTTTTCCTTTTTTTCTCTAGCTTCCACATATAAGAGAAAACATGACTCTCGACTTCCTAGTCTAGCTTATATTTCACTTAACATAATGCTTTCCAGTTTCATCCATTTTTTTCTGCAAATGACATCATTTTATCCTTCTTTATGGAATCAAAGTACATTGTATATATTTACCACATTTTATTTACCATTCATCTGTTGATGACACCTACATTGATTCTATAATTTGGTTATTATGAGTTATGCGGCTCTAAACTCATGTAGCACTATAGTATTCTGACTTCAGTTCTTTTGGAAAGATACCAAGGAGTGGTATAGCTGGATCATCTGGTGGTTCCTCGCCTAATCTCTTGAGGAACCTCCATACAGTACTAATTTACAATCCCATTAACAGTGTATAAGCTATCCTTTTTCCCCACATCCTCGACAGCATTTATTATTTGTGTTCTTGATGATTACCATTCTAACTGGAGTGAGATGAAATCTCACTGTTGATCTGTTTGCATTTCCCTGATTGCTAAAAACGTTGAACATTGTTTCCAGAAAGATCCTTCCTATAGAGGGTAGGCTAAATAAGTCCATCCCAATGAGGAAATATTATTCACAAGAGAAAATTCAGACCATCCAACTCTTTGTGTTTCACCCCGGCGGATTCCCGAATGGCTTCTAAGGACAGCCGCTCATGCTCTCCAGGGCTGAGCCTCTGCAGAGCGCTGGCCCATCTCACAGCCTGAGGCACTTCACTTACATTACCTCGTCCTCTCAGACCAACAGACTTAAGTCTCTGATAGGTTAAATAAACGGAACAACAGAATAAACACTGGAAGGGGCAATGCAAGGGAAGATACTTAGGAGGATCAAAACTCCTCTAAGAGGGGTTGAGGAATAATTGAGAACACCCAAAGAAGGCCTTAGGAGCAAAATGGGAGAGAAAACCATGGAAGCCAATTACAAGCAGCCGGAAGCCCAGAGCGATATATTTTGTTACAGTTAGAATAATATGCTTTAGCTAAACTCTTGCTGACTCGGGTGTCAAAAGCTTAATTTAAAAGAAAAAAGGAAATCATTTTGAGTGGGAAAGTCCAAAGAGGATCTAAGGAAGGCTGAAGATGGAGTTCATTAAGAAAGTGTGTGCTCAGCCGGGTGTGGTGGTGCACGCTTGTAATCCCAGTACTTGGGAGGCTGAGACAGGAGGATCGGGGTTCGCGGCCAGCCTCAGCTACTTAGTGAGGCCCTCCACAACTTCGTGAGACCCGGTTTCAAAATAAAGGATAAAAAATAGGGCCGGGGTGAATGCCCCTGGGTTCAATACCCGGTACCACAAAAAAAAAAAAAAAAGAAAGTGTGTGCTCAGCATGTGTGTGGCCTGCATTCAATCCCCAGCACCAAAAAAACCCAAAACAAACAAAAACAGGATGGTGCAGCCCCCAGAGGTCACAAAGTCAAATATTTTCAGTGATGGGGCAGGTTCTGTCCCAGTGAACTGTGTGTCGTTGGAAGTGCAGAGGACAAAAGAGTCCTTAACTACTATCCAAAGTGCACAGGGGCTGCTCAGCGCCACTGACTGGCACCCTATAGAAACATCAGAGGCAGATTTCCTTGATTTTTCAAGAGAATCTGGAAATGTGTGTGTGTGTGTGTGTGTGTGTATGTGTGTGTGTGCTGTGTGTGTGTATGTGTGTGTGTGCTTGTGTGTGTGTGGTGTGTGTGTGCTTGTGTGTGTATGTGTGTGTGTGCTTGTGTGTGTGGTGTGTGTGTGTGTGTGCGCACGTGTGTGTGTGTGCGCATGTGTGTGTGTGGTGTGTGTGCACGTGTGTGTGTGTGCGTGTGTGTATGAGAAAGATCAACGAACCAGGAAAAAAAAATCACCAAAAAGGAAAGAAGAGAAAGAAAAAATGAAGTTGTTGAGCCATGTTCTCTGGTTTGTTCTTTAGAGAAATCACCTTGAAAAGCCCTAAGGATCAGATGGATCACATGAGCATCATTTTGTAACTCTGTACACCTGGATTAGGCAGCAGGGCTTCTCCACCTGTAGTGTGCAAATGAGAAGCATTTGTAGATCTTGCTAAAAATGCAGATTCTGACCCCAGCAAGTCTGGGTTGGCACCCGAGATTTGCATTTCTAATGAGCTCCCAGGTGTGAAGCTGCTGGTTCACTTTTTTAATATGCTTTTATTGGTGCATTATAGTCTCACATCATAATGTAAATCAGGTTGACAGTGCACACAGCACTTGGTGCTCCTCACACCTCCCCATCTCCCCTCTTCCAATACAGAGTACTGAGGTTGACATTAGTATTTTCACGTATGTACACATAGTCGATGGTAGTATTTCCATTAATGAACCTCACTCTCCCCCTTCCCTTAGTCCACCTCCCTGGCTCCACTGAGGCTTCTCCTCCAATATCTGGAGTCTCTCTGGTATCCCGATTACTCCCTAGCTTGCGCATATTAGAGAAAACATATGTCCCTTCACTTTCTGTGACTGGCTAATCTCACTTAACATAATGTTCTCCAGGTCCTTCCATTTTCTTGCAAATGACATAATTTTATTCTTCTTTATTGCTGAGTAGAAGTCCATTATGTGTCTATCCCACAATTTTTGTAATCCATTCATCTGTTGATGGACACCTAGGTTGGTTCCATAATTTGACTATTGTGAATTGTGCTGCTATGAACATGGATATGCATATATTACTGTAGTTCTCTGATTTTGGCCCCTTTGAAAAGATACCTAGGAATGGTATAGCCAGATCATATGGTGGATCCATTCCCAATTTTCTGAGGAATCTCCACACTGATCTCCATAGCGGCTGAACTAACTTGCAATCCCACCAACAGTGAAGAAGAGTTCCAATTTCTCCACATCCTCATCGACATTACTGGTTCACATTTTAAGAAACAAAACTTAAAGTACATTTGTCAGACTTTTTACTTTTTACTACATTTTACTTGGTAACCTAGAACACATATAAAAATGTACACATGCAATTAAAACAAATTTTGTAAGACAAAACTTATTATATAGGATATACCTTGATATTTTTATTCGATTCCATTGTTTTCTCGTATCCTATTGAGTTTTATTTTATTTTTTAAATGCTGGTCATAATTCACTAAGTAGATTTCATGGCTCACTAATAGCTTATGATATATAATTTGCAAAGCATTTCTATTACTTTTTTATTCAGTGCTGGAGATTAAATCCAGAGCCTTACACATGCTAGGCAAGTGCTCCACCACTGAGGTACATCCCCAGCCCTTCTAGTACTCTGGTGTGTGTGTGTGTGTGTGTGTGTGTGTGTTTGTGTGTGTGTGTGTGTGTGTGTGTGTGTGTGTGTGTTACTGGGGATTGAACCCAGTGGTATTCTACCTCCAAGCTACACCCCCAGCCCCTTTTATTTTTATTTTGCAGAGAGCCTCACTAAGTTGCTAAGGCTGTCCTTGAACCTGTGATACTCCTGTCTCAGCCTCCCAAGTACTGGGATTACAGGTGTGCGCCACCATGACCAACTGTTATATTACATTTTTATTCAAACTCTTCTATTATATTTTTCAAAATGTGAATGCCTTTCCACCTCTTCGGAAGACAGACAGAACAAGAGGAAAGAACCCGTACACTTTGCTGGAGGAATGTAGGCCAATGAGATGATAGTAACAACAAACGAGGGTCAAGTACTTAACTATTTGCCTGGCGTCTTAGTCTGTTTGTGCTGCTATAGCGGAATACTGCAGATTGGCTAATTTATAAAGAACTGGAATTTATTTCTTCACACTTCTGGAGACAGAGAAGTCCGTGATAGAGGTGCAGCAGGTTAGACCTGTGGTGAGGGCTGCTCTTTGCTTCAAGATGACGCTTCGCTGCTGCATCCTTCTGAGGGAAGAGCACTGGGTCCTCACATGGCAAACGGTGGAAGGGCAGGTGAGCCAAATGTTTCTCAAAGCCTCTTTTATTAGGGAGTCCTCACAGTCCAATCACACCCTAAGTACCATCACATTGACCATTAAGTTTTAACAACTGAAGTTATGAAGGGACGTGTTTAAATTATAGTACCAAGAGTATGATTAAGAACATAGGCTCCAAGCTGGGCGTGGTGGTGCACACCTGTACCCCCAGCTACTCGGAAGGCTGAGGCAGGAGGATCTATAAAACTGAGATAACAATAATGCACACACCAATAGGGCTTTTGTGAGGCCTGTGCGTGTGGAATGCAGCATGCGTATAGGACAATACTTTGCACATAACGAGCACATTAGCACCATCACTAAGTACTTCACAGAAGTACTGGCATTTATTTTTCTAATCATCCTATGAGGTTGTATAGAAGAAAGATGGTGTGGCATTTCCACCTGCCTCATTGTTGACCGGATGCTGTTTTATTCAGGGCATCTGTCCCTTGCAGGTGATAAAAGGGCGAATCCTAGTTGAGACAGTGATAACAATAAGCCCTCTCTCCTTGCCAGTGGCTGCTCCACAAAGGGCATCTGAAATGGTCTGGCCAATGAACCAGGAGGCCTCTGGGAAATGCTTCCTCCCCCTTAAAGTGAAACAGAAGGAAGAAGTAACCTGTCTACTTACACCCAGGGAAATGGGTAGACAACAAAGTGAGAGGCTTCTCCTGGACACAGGTACATCGGGTGGTCACCTCCAGAGATATAGAAAAATTCCAAAAGTCACACTCAGAGACTCACCTATTTTTTATCCACCATGCTACAATAGCCTCATCTTTACTTATTTTTATAATTTTTTTGTGGTGCTGGGAATTTAACCCAGGGTCTGGAGCATGCTAGGCAAGTACTCTACCATTGATCTACAACCCCAGGCCCACAATAACTCCATTTTTCTTTCCTTTCCTTTTCTTTTCTTTTTTTTTCTTTTCTTTTCTTTCTTCTTTTTTTGGGGGGAGGTACTGGGCATTGAGGCCAGAGGCATTCTACCTCCAAGCTATATCTCCAGCCCTATTTGATTTTTTTTTATATGGAAACAGGGTCTCTCTAGGTTGCTGAGAGTCTCACTAAGTTGCTGAGACTGGCTGTGAACCTGAGATCCTCCTGCTTCAGCCTCCTAAGTACTGGGATTACAGGCATGTGCCACCATGCCTGCCCCATTTTTAAAGAACATGTAATTATTTTTTAAAATTACTTCAAGACATGAATCGATAGATATGGAAATCACTCCAGATTCAGTTATCATGGTCACTTGTTGGGGTTAGATAGGTTATGATCCTGTTTGTATGTATAGCAGCTGAATACAGGTATGTGCCACATAATGCCATTACTGACAACAACAGATTGCATATACAACTGTGCATAAGATGATAGTGGGGCTAAAAGTGTTTCTATCACTTACTGATGATGCACAGCACATCACTCCTGCATCTGTTTGATGCTGGTGTAAACAACCAATTGCACCCATCATATAAAAGTATACCACTTGCAATTAGGTACAGTACAGAATGCTGGATGATGACCATAAATAGCTCTATGCTACTGGCATATGTATTTACTATACCATATATTTATGCTGTCTTAGAGTACTTATTTTATCTATTGTTTTATTTTTTATTTTTTTATACTGGTGATTGAACCCAGTGGCATTCTACCTCCAACCTACACCCCTAACCCTTTTTATTTTTTATTTTATTTATTTATTTATTTACTTTTATGGTACTAGGGATGGAATCCAGGGGCATTCTACTTCAGAGCTACTCCCCAGTCCTGTTTTATTTTTTTTGTTTTGTTTTGAAACGGGGTCTCACTAAGTTGCAGAAGGCCTCACTAAGTAGCTGAAGGCTGCCTACGAACCTGTGATCTTCCTGTCAGCCTCCCAAGTACTGGGATTACAAGTGTGCGCCAGCATGCCCAGCTTATTTTTTATTTTGAAACAGGGTCTTGCTAAGTTGCTGAGAGTAGCCTCGAACCTGCAATCCTCCTGTCTCTGCCTCTCAAGTACTGGTAGTACAGGTGTGTTCTTCCATGCCCAACTTAGAGAACTTATTTTAAAAGTTTGCTGTAAAGTCGGATGCCGTGGGACCCACAGCAGCCTCGCATGTCCTGTGCCTACCTGGTCTCTTCATTTTCTTTTGTGCTTGATTTAATATTGTGTTCTGTTCATTGTGGTCCTTGGACCCCTCTTGGCTATACCATGTACACAGAGCACACAGCCGAGGTGTGGATTGCGCCATACCATCTAGGTTAGTGTAGGTGCACTCTATCATCACACAGCAACAAAGTTGCCGACTGCCATGTTTTCTGAAACATAGCCTCACTGTTAAGTGACACAGGACTATATTTAATTTGTGCCATACTCTGTGACTTGTACATGTTATTACTGTGTGATTATTATCTTTTTATTTCATGTGGTAGATTAATTTCTTTCTGATTAGGCTGTCAATTCCACAACAATTTTGATAATCTTAACCAAAGGTGTTACTGACTAGTCATAGATAAATGCATTCCTCCTTCCCAGCTGTGTTTTTAATGTCTATCTTACCTAAAATAATTTAAATTCTATGCAACTTCAAAGACTCTGTAGAGAGTAAGGGATATCTGGGGCAAGGTGACCACTTTGACACCTCTAAAAAGTCTGCCTCAAACTCTGGAGTCTGACGTTTTTCTTCTAAGACATAGCTGCATAGTGTTCTCTATGGCAACCTGTCTCATTATTCCAGTGCACACAGGCATACCTAAATAAAAAGGTATCAAATAGGCACAATATTTAAAATTAACCAAGTTATTTTAAAAACTCCATTTGGTTTTTAAAATCAACATTCTGATTCTAAGAAACACATTTTCTTTTCTTTCACATTTTAACATCTCTGAACTTGGGTGTATCTTGCAATCTTCACTGACCAGGTAGCAAATCATGGAGCAGGTGCCTGGACTGTGCAGACACCCATTTTTGGTTATTTCTGGTGATGAGACAGGAAAACTATATCCCTGCTCATCTTAGGACCACCACCTCAGCTGCACTTGTTATCCAAAAGCCTTTCGCCGATACTCCTTGACACAATGAAGAAAGCCACAGCATCAGCGTTTGTGAACATGTGATGACAAAAGTAAGGCAGTTTTTTTAAAATGTTACATTAGTGTACAAAGCCATTAATAAATCTTATTCGAAAAGTGAATCTGAAAAGCCAGACTCCAAAGAAATCTTAAAATTATTATTATTATTTTTGCGATATTGGGGATTGAACCCAGGGGCATTCTACCTCCGAGCTACACCCCTGGCCCTATTTTTTTATTCTTTATTTTGAAACAGGGTCTCACTAAGTTGCAGAGGGCCTCACTAAGTAGCTGAGGCTGGCCGCGAACCCCGATCCTCCTGTCTCAGCCTCCCAGGTACTGGGATTACAAGCGTGTGCCACCACGGCCGACTTTAAAATTATTTTTGCTTCCTTTTTTCTATATACAAGATTGTGATATAAAAAAAAACTGTGTAGCTGAAAAAAGAACTCTAAGCTAGGGGAGGGGGGGAGAAGGAAATTCTAAGTGATGATAAGCATCGTGTCATAGTCTATTCTCATTTTTTTTTTTTTGGTTCTGAAATTTTGAACCCATGGACATTCTACCTCCTAACTATACCCTCAGCCCTTTTATTATTTTATTTTGTTTTATTTATTTAATTTAATTTTTAATTTTTTTATACTAGGGACTAAACCCAGGGTCATTCTACCTCTGAGCTACACCCCCAGCCCTTTTTATTTTTTATTTTAAAACAAGATCTCATTAAGTTGCCGAGGGTCTTGCTAAATTGCTGAGGCTAACCTCTAACCTCTAATTCTCCTGCCTCAGCCTCCCAACTACTAGGATTACAGGTGTGTGTCACAATGCCAGCTCTCATTTTTTTCTTTCTTAAAGGTACCTAAAACAATGGAGCATATTCCAGTCAATGAGATCTTGAAGTAAATGTAATGTGATATTATTCATGTATCAGATCAGAAAGGCTAAATGACTTCCACTCATGTACACATACACACATACACACGCGCGCGCGCGCACACACACACACACACACATACTTTCTATAGGCCTAGAAGACAGACTTTTGTCAGCATCACAATATTTTGCTTTTTTTTTTTTTTGGTGTGTGGTACTGGGGATTGAACCCAGAGGCATTCTGCATCCAAGCAACATCCCCAGCCCTTTTTATTTTTTATTTTGAAAAATATCTCGCTAAGTTGCTGAGGCTGGCTTTGAACCTGCTACAGGCATGTACCACCATGCCAGCTCTGAGGCTGGTCCTGAACCTGTGATCCTCCTGTCTCAGCCTCCCAAGTACTGGGATTACAGTTGGCCCTCCAGGAGAAAGGAACAGTTGGTGGAGGGAAGCCAGAGAAGGTGCAGGCATCATGTTCCTGAAAGCCCCGGATGAGGGGTCCCAGCGCAGGAGCGGGGCCACCGCCGCTTCGCCCCTCTATCCCTCCTGCCCTCCTGGCACAGTGTGGAGGCTGATGTGGCCTGCAGAGCCCAGGAAGGAACTGTGTCAAGGCCAGCATTCCTGCAGAGCCTGGGAAGGAGCGTTGTGGTGTGGAGGCTGGCGGGAAGGACCGGAATCATTCTGCTCCTCCTATTTGGGCCCTGAATTTGTTGTTGTTATTGTTGGTACTAGGGATTGAACCCAGGGACACTCTACCTTCGAACCCTATTTAATTTTTTATTTTAAAACAGGGTCTTGCTAGGTCTAAATAGGACATCTAAATAGTGGAGAGCATCGCAGCATCACTCTTGGCTGTGATGATTGCGAAGTTCTCTCACCAACAGGATGTCGTCCATATGTTTTTGTGTGGTGAATTGTACAATTGCCTGTAATCTCTGGGAAAGGAGTCTAGAGACAAGGTTAAAAATGCAGGGTCCAGCCAGACATGGTGGGGCCTGCCTGTAATTCCAGTACTTAGGAGGCTGAGACTGGAGGATTGCAGGTTTGAGGCTAGCCTCAGCAACTTAGGGAGGCCTCAGCAACCTAGCAATATCTTGTTTTAAAATAAAAAATTAGGCCGGGCGTGGTGGCGCATGCTTGTAATCCCAGTACTTTGGGAGGCGGAGACCGGAGGATCCGGGTTCGCGGCCAGCCTCAGCTCTCTCTCTCTCTCTCTCCCTGTCTTTCTCTCTCTCTCTTAGTGAGGCCCTCTGCAACTTCGTGAGACCCGGTTTCAAAATAAAGTATAAAAAAAAATAGGGCCGGGGGTGTAGCGCAGAGGTAGAACGGCCCTGAGTTCAATCCCTGGTACCACAAATAAATAAATAAATAAATAAATAAATAAATAAATAAATAAAATAAAAAATTAAATAGAGTTCAGAGGTAGAATGCCCCTGGGTTCAATCCCTAGTACCAACAATAACAACAAGTTCAGGGCCCAATAGGAGGAGCATAATGATTCTTATCAGAGGTCCCATAAGAAGGTGAAGTCAGGAGATGGAGCCCCGGTTTTCTTCCCCCGTACCATATGTGGTGGTGCATGCCCATAATCCCAGCTCCATGGGAGGCTGAGGCAGGAGGATCAAAAGTTTGAGATCAATCTGGGCAACTTTGACCTTGTCTCAAGATAAAAATTTTTAAAAGGGCTGGGGTGTAGCTCAGTAGTAGAGTGCTTGCCTGCCATGTACGAGGTTCTCAGTGCAATCCCCTGTACTGGGAAAAAAAGTATCATTAGTGTATGACAAAGATATTTAATGCTAACATCAGATCTAGATTATTACTAAGGGAAATAAACAATCCAAAAAAGAAAAAGAACACTGTCCAGCATGCTCAAGGCTGTGGTTCAATTAAGCCAGGCATGGTGGCACAAGCCTGTAATCCCAGCTACTTGCTAGGCTTAGGCAGGAAGATCTCAAGTGAGAGGCCAGTGTGGGCAACTTAGCAAGACCATCTCTGAAAATAAAATAAAAAGGACTGGGGAAATAGCTCCAGCACTACAAAAGAAAAGAATGAAGAAAAAGAAAAAAAGGGTGGGGGAGAGGAGGGAAGAAAAGAGCTTGAGAAAGAGAGTTCAATCTTTCTGCCCCTCGAATGCCAGGATGGAGCGACAAGGCACTATGCAAGGAGGAGGAAGTCAGTCCTCTATACACTGAATATCCTGGGGTCCGGACCTTAGACTTGCTGTCTCCAGAACCACAGAGATCAATTTCAGTTGTTAATCAATGATCCAGCCTAATGTATTTTGTTACAGCAGTGTTAAGGGACCAAGGTTTTTTGGAAACACCTTCAACACTTCCTCCTATGGGAGGGACACTTTTGCTGACTATTGGATTCCTGGCTGACAGGTATGGCTTTCATCACTTTCAGTATATCAACCCATGTCGTCTGGATTCTGGGTTTCTGATGAGAAACTCAATGAGGACCTTTTGGGGAAATTAAGATGAAAGCTCCCTTCGTCTAGGCCCCATAGATATTAAACATGTGCCTCATGGTGCCTTAGGGAGCACAGCATTTTGTTATAGTATCATGATCTGAGTAAAGTGCTACCATCCTTTTGACACCAGTCATTCTGAGATGAAAGGAAAAGGAATTTGAGCAGGGCATGGTGAAACCTACTTGTAATCCCAGTACTTGGGAGGCTGAGACAGGAGGATTGCAGGTTTGAGGCCAGCCTCAGTAATTTAGTGAGGTCCAGAGCTGGGTGTGGTGGCGCACGCTTATAATCCTAGTACTTGGGAGGCTGAGACAGGAGGATTGCAGGTTCAAGGACAGCCTCAGCAAATAGTGAGACTTTCATCTTATTATAATTTTTTTTGTGTGGTACCGGGGATTGAACGCAGGGGCGTTCTACCTCCGCGCTACACCCCCGGCCCTATTTTTTATACTTTTTTTGAAACCGGGTCTCACGAAGTTGCTGAGGGCCTCACTAAGTAGACAGAGAGAGAGAGAGAGAGAGAGAGAGAGAGAAAGAGAAAGAGAACTGAGGCTGGCCGCGAACCCGGATCCTCCAGTCTCCGCCTCCCAAAGTACTGGGATTACAAGCGTGCGCCACCACGCCTGGCCTGACTTTCATCAACTTAGTGATACCCTGTTTCAAAATAAAAATAAAGTAGGGCTGGGTGTGTAGCTCAGAGGTAGAATGCCTCAGTACCATAAAAAAGAAGAAAGAAAGAGAAAGAAAGAAAGAGAGAGAGAGAGAGAGAGAGAGAGAGAGAAAGAAAGAAAGAAAGAAAGAAAGAAAGAAAGAAAGAAAGAAAGAAAGAAAGAAAGAAAGAAAGAAAGAAAAGAGAAAGTTGGAAAGATAACATTGCTGGGCATGGTGGTGCATGCTTGCATTCATAGTACTTAGGAGGCTGAGACAGGAGGATCATGGGTTTGTGGCCAGTCTCAGCTACTTAGTGAGACCCTTGGCAACTTAGTGAGACCCTGTTTAAAAAATAAAGAATAAAAAAAAAATAGGGCTGTTGGTGCAGCTCGGAGGTAGAATGCCCCTAGGTTCAATCCCCTGTACATAAATAAATAAATAAATAAATAAATAAATAAATAAATAAATAAAAAATTAGTGAGGCCCTCAGCAAGTTAGCAAGGCCCTGTTTCAAAATAAAAAAAGCTGGGCATAGTGGTGCACCCTTGTAATCCCAGTACTCGGGAGGCTGAGATCAGAGGATCCAGGTTCACAGCCAGCCTCAGCTACTTAGTGAGGCCCTCCACAACTTAGTGAGACCCTGTTTCAAAATAAAGAATAAAAAATAGGGCTGGGGGTATAGCTCAGAGGTAAAATGCCCCTGGGTTCAATCCCCAGTACCGCAAAAAAATAAATAAATAAAAAATTTTAAGCCAGGCGTGGTGGTGCACACTTGTAATCCCAGTACTTGGGAGGCTGAGACCGGAGGATCTAGGTTCGCAGCCAGCCTCAGCTACATAGTGAGGCCCTCCGCAACTTAGTGAGACCCTGTTTCCAAATAAAGAATAAAAAATAGGGCTAGGGGTGTAGCCCAGAGGTAGAATGCCCCTGGGTTCAATCCCCAGTACAGCAAAAATAATAATAATAATAATAATAATAAAAATAAAAATAAGGCAGGGCTGGGGTCAATCCCTAGTACCATAAATAAATAAATTTGATTCCTTAAATGTAAATATGCATCACACTCAAAGTGAAAAGGCCATTGAAGCATCCTATACATTTCAGTTTCTAAATAAGTAAATATCAGTCTCCATAATCCGCTGAAGCAAAAAAGCTTCTGGAGTCCTTATTCTTACTAAAGAGGAAAAGGTCCTGGAAGCCCAAAAATGTGATAGCCACAGTGGGCCATGCTTGGCCGTGACCTGGCCATTTCTTGCTGTGACTTCACAAGGAGCCACGGTGAGGGTGTCTCAAGCACCAGCTATATAAAGCCCTGGCTATAGCTGGATTTTTTTTATACTTTTATTGGTGCATTATAGTCTCACATCATAATGTAGTTCATAGTGATAGTGACATACATGCCCACAGCACTTGGTGGGCTTTCCCCTGGTTCCCTCCCTACTGCCCCCTTCCCCATACAGGGTATTGAAATTGACATTGGTATTCTCACATATGTACATAATGTCAATGGAAGTGATTCCTTCATTGATCCTCTCTCTCCCCCCACCCCTTCCCCTAGACCACCTCCCTGGCTCCACTGAGGTTTCTCCTCCATTATCTGGAGTCCCTCTGGTATCCCAATTACCCCCTAGCTTCCACATATTAGAGAAAACATATGACCTTCACTTTCTGTGACTGGCTAATCTCACTTAACATAATGTTCTTCAGGTCCATCCATTTTCCTGCAAATGACATGATTTTGTTCTTCTTTATTGCTAAGTAGAGTTCCATTGTATGGATATCCCATAACTTTGTAATCCATTCATCTGTTGATGGACACCTAGGTTGGTTCCATAATTTGGCTATTGTGAATTGTGCTGTTATGAACATGGATATGCATATATTACTGTAAGTCTCTGATTTCAGTCCCTTTAGAAAGATACCCAGGAGTGGTATAGCTTGATTATATGGTGGATCCATTCCCAATTTTCTGAGGAATCTCCACACTGATCTCCATAGTAGCTGAACTGATTTGCAATCCCACCAACAGTATAGAAGTGTTCCTATTTCCCCACATCCTCACCAACACTTATTGTGGTTTTTGTTGTCTTCTTGATGACTGCCATTCTGATTGGGGTTAGATGGAATCTGTGTAGTTTTGATTTGCATCTCCCTGATTGCTAATGATGTTGAACATTTTTTCATGTATTTATTGGCCATTTGTATCTCTTCTTTTGTGAACTGTCTATTTAGTTAAATTGCCATGGCTGGATATTTGTCCACAAGTACAGGGAGCTCTTGTTGGTGACTTGTCAGACTCAAAGATAGTGAGCTCCTTTGGTGGTTTGGTGGCTTTGGATCTGATTTGTTGGTTTGGGCTTTTGGCTTTGTTGTTTTGTGTGTGTGTGTGTGTGTGTGTTACTGTTTGTTTGGGTTTGTTATTTTGTTGTACATTTGTTGGTTTGTTGTTTTGTAGCTAGCATTGTTATCTGCTACTGTGGCTTTCGATGGACAGTGCTAGGAGAGAGCGTAGTGAGGCGAGGCCAGGCCTCTCGGCCAGCTCTCCCTGTGAGGATGGCCACAAGGGCCACTATGAGATCCTGAGGGACGCTGGGCAGGATACCTTTGCCCAGGTCAAACTGGCTTGCCATATCCTCACTGGGACCGAGGGACCATGAAAGCAGTGCCTAAGGACAGGTATAAGCTCTCCCTCATTCTATTCGAAATGGAGATATTGAGGAGAGTGGAGCATTCGAATGTGGTCCAGCTGTTTGAGATTGTAGAAAACGCTGACTATGTCTATCTGGTGATAGAGCATGTATGTGGAGGGCACTGACTCACTGGCCTGTGGGAGAAGGAGGTCCAGCAGCTTTTCAAGCAGGTCCTATGTGTCGTGTGCTACTGTCATGCGGAGGGCCTCACACACAGGGACCTGAAGCCAGAGAACATCCTGCTGGACCAGGAAGGCAACATCAAAGTCACAGACTTTGAGCTGAGCTGCAAGGTCATGGGCGGGCAGAAGATGAAGGTGTTCTGTGGCACTCTACAGTTCTGCGCCTTGGAGCTGTACCAGGGCAAATGGTGTGACCCTGAGGTGGACTTCTGGGGCCTGGGTGTCCTCTACTTTATGCTAACAGACAGCCTGTACTGCACAGCCTGAGGGAGAGCAGTGAGAGCCGGCCTGCCATTCCCCTGTGCAGCCCTGGTGAGAGGATCCCCACTCCCAACCTCATTGCAAGTCTGCGGCCTATACCCCAGACAATAGTCCAGACTAGAAGCAGGTCACCCAGAGAATTGTGACCCAGATATTCCGAACCTGTTGCTGGCTCATGCTGACCCCAAAGATCTGCCCTGGACCCAGCCAAGTAGCTCCAGTGAAAGGGAAGCAGAGGCACCGAGGACTGTTTAGTGTCAAAGTGTCTCCAGTGAGAGCAGACCACTTCGACGGACAATACCAACTCCCTGGTTCCTGACATCAGCCAGCCCAGCGTGGACTCAGCTGTAGAGGGATTCGTAGACTGCCTGGGGCTTCTCCACAGGGACTGCAGTCAGGAGGCCTTCTGGGGCCTCCTGGATCTGAGGGGGCCCCTGCACCCCCACCTGGAAGCAATCTCAGAGACTTTTTCCTGGGAAACTCCCCTTGCCCTGAGATGGTTCTTAATAAATATCGGTTTCTTATGAATCTTAAAATAAAATTGATGATACTGAAAGAGGGAAAAAAAGTACTTAGATTACAGGAGTGCGCCACCATGCCCAGCTTTTTTTGCTTCTCTTGGTGAGTGTCTGTATATGGACCAATTTTCCAAGGGTTGTTCTAATCCAAGGATTCAATTTGGAGGCAATATTTACCACTCATGGAGAGTTACATGTATTTTTTTTCTCTCTAAAATGTAGTGTGTAGGAAATGTGAAATGACATGACACGGACAAGGTTTTCTCATAATAAAAATCACTGTGAAGGGAAAGGTAGATTATCCAGATTTTAGGCAGGGACAGCCATGGTGTAGGACACGGATTGTGTATATTCGAGGGGAAGAGGCACTGTGAGGATGTGCAGATGTGCAGATGTGCTCTGTCTGCTTAGGACGGTGTGCTCCAGCAGAGCTCACCACTCTGGAGAAAGGGGCATACTCTTGCTGGGCTGACATGTGGAGCACACAGTGCAAACTGTTCTGATCCCTAGATTACACTGCAGTGCTTAACCTCAGTGATCAATTGTATAGAAAAGTGATCAAAATCTCCCACATTATTTATATCTTTGTGTGTGTGTGCGTGTGTGCGTGTGTGTGTGTGTGTGTGTGTGTGTGTGTGTGTGTATCACTGGGGAACTGGGGATTGAACTCAGGGGCATACTACCTCCGAGCTACACCCCTAGTCCTATTTTATTTTTATTTTGAAACAGGGTCTCGTTAGGTTAATGAGAGTCTCACTACTTGCTGAGATTGTCCTCAGACCTGCGATCCTCCTGTCTTAGCCTCCCAGGTACTGGGATTACAGGCGTGAGCCACCATGCCCCACTACATGTAAATATTTCTTAAAAAAAAGACCTCAGAAAATATGGGAGACCCTGGACCTGGTGCCCATGCTGGGGTGCTCAGGATTTGAGGAAGAGCACTATCAAAGATTGCACTCTGTGGTCTACTTTGGAGAGCAATGCTTTGAATTAAGAACAATAAATGTTTTGAATTCCAGTTATCTGCCAATAATGATTTGGAAGCAGAAGCACTGATCACTCAGATGAACAGGTCTATGGAAAGAAAGGAAAATCCAGAAAAGTTCCTGCCATGAAGTCTTTGAGAACAGTCTGCCAAACTCACAGTCATGCATCCTACTGACTGGGGGTTGGGAGGAGGACTTTGAGTGAGGGGCAGGGACAAGAAAAAGGCTCATGTGCTATTATAATACTAATAGATCTTCTCTCAATTATATCCCAATATTAAACTCATTATGTTGGTTAAATTCTCCCTTCTTTAAAGCAAGTTATGCCTATTTAAAAAACTAATTTACGGCCAGAATTTTTTCCAGTGTGATCTCAACAGATGGCCAGACTTAGAGATTTTTTAGATTGTAATATATTCAACACAATTTTTTGCCAGTCCTAAATAATAGTTTTAAGTGTCCAGGTGTGGTGGCACACACTTGTAATCCCAGAATTTGGGAGGATGAGACAGGAGGATCACAGGTTCAAGGGCAGCCTCAGCAAGTAGTGAGACTCATCAACCTAGTGAGACCCTGTTTCAAAATAAAAATAAAATAGGGCTGGGGGTGTAGCTCGGAGGTAGAATGCCCCTGAATTCAATCCCCTGTGCCACAAAATAAATAAATAAATAAATAAATAAATAAATAAATAAATAAAGTTTTAAGTGGAGTCTTTAATAGCCTTAAACCTGAATTATTTTCCATGCAAATCTAAAATATTCAGGCCCTGCCTTCAAGAAGAGAAAAGAACAACCATCAGCCAAAGTTCTTCCAAGTTCCTCTCAGTATCTGCGTTTGCAAGGTGCCTGCTTCCTCTTTAGGAAGTGCTGCGTAAATGGTCAGGAGCACTTCCCAGGCATTCTGGAACACCATGGCAGAGCGAAAAGAAGAAAACTTTGAGAAATGTCTTCTTATAAAAAAATGTAGGACAAAGAAGGATTTCATGTACAGTTTTTTTCCTACAATGATAGAAGGCTTGTGGAAAACCTAGTTTAAAACAAACAAAATTTCATAAGAGGACAGTTACCCAATCAGTAGATCATTTCCTTTTTCCTTATTACCCATACAAATTAAAATTTTATTATAGGATGCTTCCAAAAACATTATTTTGTTGTAATTTTTATCTTAATTATTTTTAAATAATTAATTTGGAAATTTTTTTCCCTAGTCTGTAAATTTGAATAATTTTCTCTGATAACTTCAAATGAATGAGTATCTATAGAGTTCATATAGATCAGTGTGGTTCTTAACAGGGACAATTTTACCCTCCCCAATACCCTCAACCCCAAGAAACACTTGGCAATGTGTGGATATCTTTTGGTTGTCATAACTGGGGGAGGAAAGCTGGGCGTGGTGGCGCACGCCTGTAATCCCAGTACTTGGGAGGCTGAGACAGGAGGATTGCAGGTTTGAGGACAATCTCAGCAAGTAGTGAGACTTTCATCAACCTAGTGAGACCCTGTTCCAAAACAAAAATATAATAGGGTTGGGGGTATAGCTCTGAGGTAGAATGTCCCTGGGTTCAATCCCCAGTACCGCAAAAAAAAAAAAAAGAAAAGAAAAAAATAACTGGGAGAGGGAAGCAGGTCTGGTTGCTGCTGGCGACCATACTGAGTAAAGGTCAGGGAGGCTGCTAAGTACCCTACAGCTCACAGCACAGTGCCCACACCAAAGAGCCATCCTTTCCAAAATGGCAATAGTGCCAAAGTATGAAACCCTGATGTACAAACATCGTTGTTTCTCTTTATTTAAAATATAAAATGTGCCACAGGGTCCTTGGGACATAATTGCATAGACAGAAAACGATTTAGCACACACCCTTTCTGCCATGTGCACTGCTGGCATCCTAGACGAGGCCACCATGAAGTGTGTGTGTGTGTGTGTGTGTGTGTGTGTGTGTGTGTGTGTGTGTTGCTGGGTATGGAATCCAGGGCCTTGAGCATCCTAGGCAAGTGCTGCATCCCAGCCTAACCATACATTCTTGCTCAGACACTCCAGTAGCCTCTCCTCTAGTCTCCCTGTTTCCACTTCTGCCACCTCTACTCCATTCTCTCTTGGAACACCCAGAGTGGTGGTCTCTCATTGTCCTAGATCATGCTAAGGGTACTGTCTCAGTCCATTTTTTGCTGCTATCACAAAATTCCTAAGATCTGATAATTTATTAAAAAAATGTTTACTTGGTTAGCCAGGTGTGGTGGCACATGACTGTAATGCCAGTATCTGGGAGGCTGAGACAGGAGGATTGCAGGTTCAAGGCCAGCCTCAGCAACTTAGTAATACCCTCAGCAACTTAGTGAGACCCTGTTTCAAAATGCCAAATTTAAAAAAAAGGGCTGGGGGTTTACCTCAGAGGTAGAATGCTCCTGGATTCAATCACCAGTACAGAAAAAAAAAAGAAAAAGAAGAAAGAAAGAAAGAAAGAAAGAAAGAAAGAAAGAAAGAAAGGAAGGAGGGAGGGAGGGAGGGAGGGAGGGAGGGAGGGAGGGAGGGAGGAAGGAAGGAAGGAAGGAAGGAAGGAAGGAAGGAAAGAAAGAAAGAAAGAAAGAAAGAAAGAAAGAAAGAAAGAAAGAAAGAAAGAAAGAGAAAGAAAAATGTTTACTTGGCCTGGTGTGGTAGCACATGCCTGTAATCCCAGCTACTACTCAGGAGGCTTAGGCAGGAAGATCACAAGTTTGAAGCCAGCCTGGGCAAGTTAGCAAGACCCTGTTTCAAAATAAAAACAAGGCTGGCTGGGGGTGTCACACAGTGGTAGAGCATCCCTGAGTTCAATTCCCAGTACCACCAAAATAACAGATTTGGCTCACAGTCCCCAGAGGCTGAGCAGTCCTGGCGCAGCAGCGACATCCACTCTGCCTCTGTCAGGCCTTCTCGCTGCATCAAGACGACGTGGTGGAGGGCCTCCCAAGGCCATGCAGGGCAAGCTCGCTAATGCAGGTCTCTTCGGCTTTCTATAAAACCACCAATGCCCTCCAGGGGTCTCCCCCTCACAACCTCATTTAACCCTAGTTACCTTCCCGAATCCCCACCTCTAACATATGAATCTGGGAATTAAGTTTCCAACACATGCATTTGGGGGTGACCAAATTCAAATCGTATCAGCTACTATCCTATGAGAACTGGAGGATTTACCTCCAGCCTCCTGCAGCCTCACACAAGCACCCTTCTCTCTCTCCCCTCAAGCTGACTGGCTTTCCCTTAGCTGCTTCTACTGCTTGACTCCTTCCACGCCAGGGCCCAAGGGCCCGTCAGCTTTGCCCCAGTCTCTCTTCATCTCTTCTTATCTTTCACATCTCATCTCAGTTCCAGGAGACTTCCTTCACCCATCTTCCCTAGAAGAGGGCAAGCTGCTACAAACCTCTGAGCTACACCTCCAGACCTGCTTTTCTTTTTCTTTTTTTATTTTATTTATTTATTTTTTGTAGTAGCAGGGATTGAACCCAGGGGCGTTTAACCTCCGAGCTACACCCCCGGCCCTATTTTTTATACTTTATTTTGAAACCGGGTCTCACAAAGTTGAGGAGGGCCTCACTAATTAGCTGAGGCTGGCTGAGAACCCGCATCCTCCGGTCTCCACCTCCCAAGTACTGGGATTACAAGCGTGCGCCACCACGCCCGGCTCTTTTTCTTTTTTTAAAATTTGAAACAGGGCTTTGCTAAGTTGCTGAAGCTGGCCTTGAACCTGCAATCCTTCTGTCTCAGCCTCCCAAGTACTGGGATTACAGTTGTGCACCACTACACTGGCCTGCTGCAGTAGCGGATCCTCCTCCTCCTCATCTTCCTCCTCCTCATCGTCTTCTCTTCTTTTTCTTCTTAATAACACCTCTCTCTGCCAATTCACTACTCTGCCAGGGCAGGGTCACTACCTAATTTTCTCATTATTGCTTCTCCAAGACCTAGAACAGTACCGGGTATTAATTGAGCCTGGTACCTAGAACAGTACCTGGCTCAGTTAATATAATTGAGTAAATGGGGCCATAGTTTGCCTTCTAGGAGAGTTAACACAATCAATGGGGGTTGAAATAAATGTTCCTTACATTTATCAACATACCTTAACATACCTGCTTGCCATAGAAGAGGAAGTACTGAAAAAGCGTAGCTTAGATACAAGGAGTTTTAAAGAGTTAAACTGCTTTGTCTAAAAAGGAAAATTTTAGAAGGCTTGGGGATGGAAGGAGACTGGGAAAGGAGAGACCTGGGGCTTCAAAAATGTAACTGGAGCCTGGCATGGTGGCACACACCTGTAATCCCAGTACTTGGGAGACTCAGACAGGAGGATGACAGATTCTAGACCAGCCTTAGAACTTGGTGAGACTCTTGGCAACCTAGCAAGACCCTGTTTCAAAACAAACAAACAAACAAACAAACAAAATAAAATAAAAAGGGCTGGGGGTGCAGTTAGAGGTAGAAAAAAAAAGTAACTGGAAGTGATATACTAAGGAGATACAGAAATCCTGTCTGACAGAGACTAACTACTGGATTTGGGGGGAGCTATGGCAATGTTTTTGAAGCTGTTTCCTGCACTGCCCGGTTCTGTAATCCTTTATTGTTAACACAAACTCTGTGAAAACTTTTGTCCATTCAACTTTGCATTAGCAGTGCTGTCAGAGTTGGGGATGACGCAGGTCATACTGAATGTTGGGACCAAGTTGAAAAAAAATATCTCAGAGGGCTGGAGCCTGAGTCTCAACAGGTAACAACAAATTGGAATAGAAGGACTTGAAAGGGGAGCCCATTGAGGACTACTGGTAAAGACGCTGAGATTCCAGTGTATTTACTATAAGGGTTGAGTAAAAAAAAATTTTTTTTTTTGGCAGTACTGGGTATTGAACCCAGGGGCATTCTACCTCCGAGCTACACCCCCAGCCCTATTTTTTATTCTTTATTTTGAAACAGGGTCTCGCGAAGTTGCAGAGGGCCTCACTAAGTAGCTGAGGCTGGCCACAAACCCGGATCCTCCAGTCTCAGCCTCCCATGTACTGGGATTACAAGTGTGCCCCACCATGCCCGGCTTTCAGTTTTTTTTTTTTTTTTTTTGAATGGTACTAGGGATTGGATTCAGGGGCATTCTACCTCCAAGCTACACCCACAGCTCTTTATATTTATTTATTTAGTACTGGGGATTGAACCCAGGAGCATTCTACCCCCTGGTACAAAGAGATACACCTCCAGCCCTATTTTATTTTTTATTTTGAAACACATTCTCACTAAGTTGAGGGCTTTGATAAGTTGCTGAGGCTGGCCTCAAACCCACAATCCTCCTGTCTCAATTACTGGGATTACAGGAGTATGCCATCACACCCACCTCCCTTTTTATTTTTGTTTTGAAACAGGGTCTCACTAGGTTGCTTAGAGTCTCACTTAGTTGCTGAGGCTGGTCTTGAACCTGTGATCCTCCTGTCTCAGCCTCCCAAGTACTGAGGTTACAGGTGTGTGCCACCACGTCCGGCTTGAGTCAATTGTGTTTAAATATAGGAGGTGTCTTTGCTCCAATACAAGTGACAGGCATCAGTCGCTAGACTACACAACAATGTAAAATGAACACAGGAAAGATTGCACTCCATAATATCTCTGGTCTCTTTTTCAAAAGTGCCCCTCTCACTTTTAACATAATTAAAGGCTAAAGGATGAATCTGAGAATAACTGCTCTTAATTTTTAATATTTAAATGTGTGGAGCCACGCATGGTGGCACACGCTTGTAATCCCAGTACTTGGGAGGCAGAGACTGGAGGATCCGGGTTCATGGCCAGCCTCAGCTACTCAGTGAAGCCCTCTGCAACTTCATGAGACCCGGTTTCAAAATAAAGAATAAAAAATAGGGCCGGGGGTGTAGCTTGGAGGTAAAACGCCCCTGGGTTCAATCCCGGTACTGCAAAAATAAAATAAAATAAAATAAAATAAAATAAAATAAAATAAAATAAAATAAATGTGTGTACATTTCCTCTGCTATGTTCAAGTTTTTTTTTTCTTTCCTTCTTTTAATATTCATTTGACAGGCAAATAGAAATCATAGTTACCCGTTATTCTGAAGTTCCCAGAAAGGTTTGCAACTTCCTAACCAAAAGTTACACTGTGACTCATGGAAAGCAAAGGGAAAAACCAGGTCTGACGGGAAATGGGAAAAAGAGCTGCAACCTCTTCACATCTGCTACTTACACTGCACTGTGAGCAGAGGGAGAAATCCAAAGTTCTGTTTTCAAGTGCTTTCATATATCAATTCCCTGAATCTTACCAACTCCATGAGCTGGGTACTGTCATTATCCACATTTCTCAGAAAAGGAGCTTGAGGCACAGAGAGCTTACTTAACTTGCTCAGGGTCACACAGCCAGCAAGTAGGGGGCAGAAGGATAACCCAGGCAATCTGCCTTCAGGGATCGCGCTTACCTGATGTGCAGCCATGCCTCATTTTGATTAAGTGCTTGCTGATTGGTTGGCTTCCCACTGCCCTGCAGTGCTAGGTAAAGCGCAGAAGACATCTAGTTAATGCCATCTCTCTCCTTCAATTGCTCCATCCAGAGACACAGCCTTGGATTCTGTCTTTCTCTTACATCCCATACCCACCTTGTCTGGACACTCCATTGCTGTGCCTCTAGAAATCACCCAGCCTCTTCACCACCACCACCCGGGTCCAGTAGCCACTGCCTTGTCTGTGGGCGTGCACTCACCTGCCAAGCATCTCTCCACAGTCTCTTCTCCACAGAGCATCCACAGAGAGCCTTTAGACTCTGAAGCCACAGCTGGGCGTGGCGACGTACTCCTGTAATCCTAGTCCTTGGGAGGCTGAGACAGAAGGATCGCAGGTTCAAAGCCAGCCTCAGCAACTTAGAGAGATTCTGTTTCCAGGTTAAAAAAAAATCTGAAGCCAAAGCCAGGTGTGGTGGCGTACACCTGTAATCCCAGTACTTGGGAGGCTGAGACAGGAGGAGCGCAGGTTCAAGGACAGCTTCAGCAAGTAGTGAGACTCTCATTGACCTGGTGAGACCCTGTTTCACAATAAAAATAAAATAGGGCTGAGAGTATAGCTCAAAGGTGGAATGCTCCCGAGTTCAATCCCCAGTACCACCACCAGCAGCAGCACCACCACCACCACCATCACAACAACAACAATAATAATAATATAAAAATAAAATCTGAAGCCAGATCAAGTCTCTCGTCTGCTGGAAACCACTCGGCTGCTTCTGATTTCATTCAGAGTGGGAGCCGAATTTGTTACAATAACCACAGAGGCCCTCTGCTCTCTGGCCCTCTCCCGTCATTGTGGCTGGGCGAGCGCGGCTCCCCGCCATCACACACAGCCTCCTAGCCACAGCTGCTCCAGGCTCTTCCGCGAGTGATGCACACAGGCTTTCTGCCTTAGCACTTTCACATGGGTGGCTTCCTCTGCCTGGAATTCTGAATGGGCAGCTCCTCAACTCTTGCAAATTTTTATTCAAATGACAGGCCTACCCTAAAAACCCTGTTTTAAATTATAAACTGCTGGCTAGGTGCAGTGGTGCACATCTGTAATCCCAGTAGTTGGGAGGCTGAGACAAGGAAGATCACATATTCGAGGCCAGCCTTAGCAACTTAGTGAGACCCTTAGCACTTATGGGGACCCTGTTTCAAAATTTCAAAAATAAATAAAATAGGGCTGGAGGTATAGCTCAGAGGTAAAAAAAAAAAAATCCCTGGGTTCAATCCCCAGTTCTACACACAAAACAATTATAAACTGCTACTGCCTGAGTTCTACTGAACCACATTTTCTGTATGTATTTTCCCATAGCACATACTACTCACTAATAAACAGTTTACATCTCTTTCACGATGTTTATTGACTGTCCTCTCTATTAGAATTGGACATGGTGAACACCGATGTATCTCGAGTACCATACATATTTGTTGAATAAATGAATGGAGGAGTCTGCGGTCATAGCGACCCTAAGGGATGAGTGCAGCTGGTTTCTATTTGTTTATTTGCTTGCTTATTTGTTTATTTATTGGTGTTGCTAAGGCAGCTGGTTTTCAAAGTTGAGAAGTTCTCCACAAGAGTGTGTAAAATGTATTGCCAGTGGGCACATTAGTCCTTTGGCATGCAGATATGTGTTTGGAATTTTAAGAAGTTAAAAATTCCCCCCTGGGAATCACCAACATGAAAATCTAAGTTTAGAAGCAATGATTATTAGCACTTTAATTGTGGAATGCCCCATTCCTACAATACCCACAAACTCCCTTTCTATACACCTTTTAAGCCCCCAAAAGGAATAGGAACCGTTATGAAAAAAATACACAGAGAAACATTTTGCTTTCAGGACCTGTTATCCTCCCAGTCTGCTCAGCATATCCTTAACAGTTTTCTCCTAGAGAAGCACTCCACGTACACATTACATCCTTGGAATAAGGCAGAGAAATGTGACTGATCAAATAGGAGGAAGGATGCTATCAGCAGGCGGCCTGGTGCCTAGAAGCTGCCCACTTGCCCCATGGGCACCTCCCAGTGCCTGGGGCACTTTTGAAAATGCAGATTTCTGGGACTCCTGCTATTTCTACTATGTGAGAGTCCCAGGAGGTGGGTCGGGCATCTGCATTTAGCTTGATTCTTGTGTGCTTTTTAAATCCTGTGGACATTCAGGAACCACTGCTCTAATCTAGACTCTTTCCAACCTTTCTCCCAGGTCAAAATTTATCCAAATCCTTACACCCAATTCTCTGCCAAGGCTAATCTTCTGAAAGATGTTCAGGCAATGATTCTGGAAAACATTTTCACGTATTCAGTCCCAAGATCCCCCTCTCTGATTACATTCAATACCTTTACACAAACTAGTGACCAATGGCAGGGACTGTCCATAAGCTCAGGCTTGTGGGGAGAGAAGTTTTCACAACCTCTCCCCCATCAAGGTAGTCCTTCCCCTGGGTGTGAGTTTGAGAGGAAGGAAGCTTCTCTCTCTCTCTCTCTCTCTCTTTCTCTCTCTGTACTGGGGATTGAACCCAGGGCCTTGCACATGTTAGACAGCACTCTACCACTGAGCTATACCCCCATTCCTTTCTATTTTTAATTTTGAGACAGGGTCTCACTAAATTGCCCAGGCTGGCCTCAAATTCATGATCCTCCTGCCTCAGCCTCCCAAGTAGTTGGAATTACAGGTGTCTGCCTCCATACCTGGCAAATGCTTCTCTAAGAAAGAAAATTTCTTCTTTTTAAAACATCTTCTCTTTCAAGCCATTTATTTAGAAATCAAAACCGTATTCTCAGCCGGGCATGATGGCGCACTCTTGTAATCCCAGTACTTGGGGGGCTGAGACAGGATCCGGGTTCACGGCCAGCCTCAGCTACTTAGCGAGGCCCTCCGCAACTTAGTGAGACCCTGTTTCAAGATAAAGAATAAAAATAGAGCTGGGGATGTAACTCGGAGGTAGAATACCCCTGGGTTCAATCCCCAGTACCAAAACAAACAAACAACAACAACAAAAACCACCCGTGTTCTCATATAGCATGTTTTTGTTTTATTTTACCTCCTGCAAGGTTTCTCCCCTTGCTCTCCTGCTCACACACTTGCTCCTTGTGTACATAGCTGGGTCCCTTTCTACTTCTCTGCCGTGTTGTGATGCAGCCAGGGGTCCTTGCCAGGATGCCAGGGCTGTGCTGTTTGGACCCTTTAGCCATTGGAATCATGAGCCTCTCTCTCTCTCTCTCTCTCTCTCTCTCCCTGTCTCTCTCTCTCTCTCTCTACCTAGTGAGGCCCTCCACAACTTCGTGAGACCCGGTTTCAAAATAAAGTATAAAAAAAAAATAGGGCCGGGGGTGTAGCGCGGAGGTAGAATGCCCCTGGGTTCAATCCCCGGTACCGCAAAAAAAAAAAAAGGGTGGGGGTTTAGCTCTGAGGCAGAATGGCTTGGGTCCAATCCCCAGCATCAAAATTAATTAATTAATTAATTAAAAATAAATAAAAGAGTAAGACTGGGTCAAATGTTTCTAATTCCTACTTTGTTCATGTATGTAACACACAATTCTGGACTCTTGCTATATGCTAGGCACTGCACCAGGCATAGCAGATATAGCAGAGCCAAAGAAAAAAACGATCCTTGTCTTATGAAACTTAATATTTTTAGTGGAGCACAGAACACCACATAAATAAACACAGAAATGGATTCAAATAGTAAAAAGTGCAATGGAGGGACAAAAACCTTCAGGGTCACGTGGCAGAGTCACTGGGCTGGAGGTAAGGGGCTTCTTGAATGAGTGACCTTTGAACCAAGTCCTGAATGGTGATGAGAAATGAGTCATAGGAAGATCAGAGGGGCCACTGCCTCAGCCCGGAAGTGACACAGCTTACTGATGCTTGCATTCATTGTCCTTGACTGATGACAGGTGGGGTAGGAAGTAGACTCTCTTACATGCCCAAGGAGGTGGACAGATCATGACAAACCAGTTATATCTCTCCAATGGGTCAAAGAAAAGGAAATAATAAAAAACAACATTGCTATTTAAAACTACTATATGTATTTGAATATTAGTAACTTTAGTTTGTATCAAACCAGGGGTGTTGGCGCACACCTGTAATCCCAGTATTTGGGAGGCTGAGATAGTAGGATCGCAGGATCGAGACCAGCCTCAGCAAGTTAACAAAACCCTGTTTCAAAATAAAATAAAGGGCTGGGGATGTAGCTTGGAAGTGAAATGCTCCTGGGTTAAATCTCCAGTACTGAAAAACAAGAAAGAGAGAGAGAGAGAGAGAGAGAAAGAGAGAGAGAGAGAGAGAGAGAGAGAGAGAGAGAGAGAAAGAAAGAAAGAAAGAAAGAAAGAAAGAAAGAAAGAAAGAAAGAAAGAAAGAAAGAAGAAAGAAAGAAAACTTAGTGTGGCTTAAAAATAAAAACCCAAGAAGCAATGGTTGGGGGCAGAGGGAGTGGCAGGTGTTTGGTACATCAAAGAAACAGGAAAAAGATCAATGTGTGCCTGCAACACACTGAGCAGAAAGCAGCATGATAGGACAGGAGGAGACACAGGTTACCGTACTGTGTGGATACGCCCAAAGGCACGCATTTTACTCTCAGTGCAATGAGGTGACTTCGTGAGGTTTTAAGAAGGGAAGTCACATGATTTGGTCTAGATTTTAAAACACCACTTTGGTTTGTTTGTGTGGCTGTTTGTGCAGAATAGCTCACAGGGAGCAGAAGTATAGGCAACAAGGCACACAGGAAGCTCTGCACCAAGGTGAGAGAGAACCTGGCCAAGTCTGCGGAAGAACAGAGGACAAAAGGCAGAGCCTTAATGTCAAGTTGACAGGACTGCGGGTAGACTGGATGCAAGGGGAGGGAATGGGCAAGTCCTTCACCTATAAATCATGCAGACTTTTTTTTTTCTTTCCAGGACTTATTTTCATCTGTAAACTTGAATATGCCAGAAAATATGCTAGACTATGTTATGTATGTGTGTGTGTGTGTGTGTGTGTGTGTGTGTGTGTGTGTTACTAGGGATTGAACCCAGGGGCATTCTACCTCTGAGATACACTCCCAGCCTTTTTTATTTTTAGTTTTTTCGAAACAGGGTCTAGCTGAGATGCTGAGACTGGCCTTGAACTTGGTATCCTCCTGTCTCAGTCTCCCAAGTACTGGATTTACAGGCATAGGCCACTGCATCCTGCTATACTATGTTCTTAACTGCAATGTTTGTGTGTGTGTGTGTGTGTGTGTGTGTGTGTGTGTGTGTGTGTGTACGCGCTGGGGATTGAGCCCAGGAGCATTCTACCTCTGAGCTATAACCCAAGCCCTATTTTATTTTTATTTGGAAATAGGGTCTTGCTAAGTTGCTGAGGCTGGCTTTGAAC
>PVJS01015687.1:0-38532 GCA_004027185.1 Glis glis | reverse complement strand
GAGGGAGGGAGGGAGGGAGAGAAAGAGAGAAGGGAGGGAGGGAGAGAGAGAGAGACACAGGGAGGGAGGGAGAGAGAGAGAACGCACACACACATGCGCGAGCTGAGGCTGGCCGTGAACCCGGATCCTCCGGTCTCTGCCTCCCAAATTACTGGGATTACAAGTGTGCGCCACCACGCCCGGCTAATGGGGTTCTTGTTCTTAGTCATCTCATGCTAGATTGACTCAGCCTGCTGGAGTGAAGCTGCGAGGGAGGAGAGTGGAGCTTGAGACCTGGATCTCCAGAGCATCTCTAGACCTCCTACCATTAGCTTCACCCAGCCTTCATATTCACACACAAGGATGCCCGACATTTGGGCAGCACCTGGAAGTCCCACTATGAAGAAAACAAAGTACTGATCTGGCCAGAGGAACACTGGTAGGTGATGTCATCTGTGTCCTGACTAAACGCACAGGGGGCCCCTTGTCACCCCGTAACACATCTTAACTAGATGCATTTCTCAGAGGCATAGCTGGCGCAAGCAATCTACTACTTAGCTGGAGTTTCCAGACTTTTGCTAACTTTGATGCATCAGGATTCTGCACTATAAGCTAGGAGGCAGGCTGCTGGTTTTGGTCTAGTAACCCTGGACATCTGAGAGAATGCTCCTGGCATCCAGTCTCTGTCCCAGCAAGGGAACACCTAGGATTGAGTTCATTCTGACTTCAAAGGCACTTGCCTTCCTGGATCAGACACTGAGCGCTGTGGTGCAGTTAACCCCACACCCATTTTCCTTCGTCAGCCTCTGGCTTCGCACCAGTGTCCTTTAGTGATGCTCATTTGAGAACCATCACTTTTCCCATAATCAGATATATAGGGGAGATCCCCATCACCATAAAGACAACTAAAATGTGGAGGACAGAGCCTGGGTGTTCCAGCAGCATGTTAATCCCAGTCATCCTTAGACAGGATCAGATCTGGTTGCAGATAGTTGACAGCAACCCCTAACTTACATGGCTTACCAGATGGGTCATTTCTTCTTGCTGATGCTAAACTCCATGTTCAGCGACTTCCATGTGGCTTCACACTTAGCTGCCAATGCTCTAAGTGAGGAACAAGGGCACTCCTAGTCAGCCGGAGGCTTCCCCATAGACCCTCACCCTATCAGGGAGCTCCTTTCTTACAAGGCCCATCACTAGACTGGCAGTTCCACTCTGTCTGTAGGCCAGCTTCTCACTCCATATCAGATGCCTTTTTTTCCAGTCCAGAGCTAACATTTGGAACAAACACTATTGTACCAAGCTTCAGTAACTTGCTACTTGGATCCAATGTACGTTTTCTCTTTACAAAGAGAGTCCTTTAGCTGCTACATGTTACCCAAGCCCAGGATCATAAAGCACAGGGAACAATTCTAAAGCATCCATGAATGTCTTGGAATAAGCTTTCGATGTATGCATGTTTATGATACTAGGGATTGAATTTAGGGGCATTCTACTTTGAGCTACACCCCCAAACTGATTTTGAAACAGGGTCTAAGTTGATGGAGGCCTTGCTAAATTGCTGAGGCTGGCCTTGAACCTGTGATTCTCCTGTCTTAGCCTAAGTACTAAAATTACAGGCATGAGCCACCACGCCCAGCCATATGTATATATATTTTTTGGTACTGGGTATTGAACCCAGAGGTGTTCTACCCTCCTAGCTATACCCCCAGCCCTTTGTCTTATTTTGAAACAGGGTAGTACTAGGATTACAGGTATGCATGACCATGCCCTACTGTGTGTATACATTTTAAGTGCCAAGACCACACTTGGGCCACAGGTGAGGGGAAGGTAAGAATGCATGCCTGAAATCTAGGTTAACCCAAAGCTAAAGAGACTGGGGTCAATTATAATGGGTCTGCGCCTGTGTAAAGCTGTTCAGTTCACTTAGCTTTTGTTTGGGTTTGAGATTTGGATCGTCAGAACCTCTTAGGAATGGCCTAGATAGGAATCCTATGTGATATCAGGTGTCAGGACACTAACTTGGAAGCAGTTGTTGACCCTTATAACTGTGGACACCGTTCAGGGCAGAGCCATCCTTTGAAGCTGTGAAGCTACAAGCTCTGGTCTTTAGCACTCTAGACTCTTGAAAGCCTTCATTTTCTATGTTCTAAGAATTTTTTTTAATCTGACACAAGACCTGATGTTCAAAATTTTTGGAAGAGTTTTATACCCCGAGGAGTCTCCTCCATAGAAAGGGCCCCATGAAAGGCTCGTCTTTGAGACAGCAGGTGCAGAAAACCCTCTCTATCAGATCCAGCACACTCAACCTTCGGAGCTAGCAGTCACAAGCTTTTCCTGGAGTGGTGGTACATCTGTCCTCTGGGAGCTTAGCACTTCCTAATTCAGATGCAGAGGCCAGCTGAGCCTACCAGACCCTTGTAGGATAGCACCCAAATGGCCCTGACACACACAAGATGCTGCAGCTCACCAGGGAGGTCAACCCCCACCCCCAGCTACATACTGCCACTAACCAGGTGGCCTGTGTATTCACTCTTCACAAACACTTAACTGGGGCAAGGGTGGTGGATGTGGGGTAGCAGAGAACAAGGTAAGGTTACTTGCTGATGTTTGGAGATGAAGCCAACCATTCGCTCAGTGCTGTGTAAGGCAATACTGGTGCCAAGCCAAGATGAGGTGGCTTAACATTCACAATCATCTTTATATTGTGACTTCACTGAAGATTAGGAACTGTCACCCATGGACTAGGTCCTCATACTACTTGGGAGTGATGAACTACAAAGGTGTCTCTGCTTAGTAGAGAAGCTAGAAGCCATGATAGACTGCAGAAGCCAGAGCAGAAAGCCAGACTGTGACCATCATGGGATGATTCTAGTGGTTTCCTCTGAGCACATGAGTTGGACTTCAGTGTTTTCTGCAACAGGAAGTCTCTTCAGGAATAAAGATGTTTATAGCAGGAGAGGGAAAGCTAGGCTGCACTCAGTGAGCTTGCTCTCCAGGACACGTGCTCAGAGGCTTCTCCCGGTCTTCTGCTCTTACATGTTCTCCAAAGAACATGGGCATCTGCATCTGAGTCAAGGCACACCTGCTGGCTGTTTGCAGCAGCACGCAGGGGTCGTCTCCAGCCAACTCTCTAGCATCTCACTTGCAGCTGTGTGCCCATGCTTGTGCCCACAGCAGCCGTTTCAGCTGGTATCCTATACAGCGAGGGAGCTGAAGCTGATCTGGGGTAAAAAGCCTCAGGAATGATTATTAAATCCCCTTCGTTTTGCAGGTGAAAGCTCCTTAGCATCAATGCAGGCAAGCAAGCCTAAGTTCACCAGGTTAGGAAAAGTCAAGCTATAACCAAGTTCACTTGGCTCCGAGCAATAGGGATTAAGAGTTGGCTGAACAGTGGTAAGGGTGGTGGGTATGCATGGCCGAGAGCAATGTAAAGTTCACACTGATGTTGGAAGATGAAACCAACCATTCACTCAACACTACATAATACTGATGTCAAGCTGAGGAGGCTTAAAGGTTATGAAAATCTTTCTATTGTGACTTCAATGCAGATTAACTTAGTGGGCGAGTTTCTATGTTATTGAAGCGGAGCATAGGGGCTGTCTCCAGAGGTCTCTTTAGCATCTCACTTCCAGAGGGATGCCCATTCCTGCATCCACAGCAATCATTCAGCTAGCGTCCTAAACCTAAGCAGCTGGGAAAACCACGGGAATGATCGAGTCTCGCATCTCAGGTGAGGCTACTTAGCATCAGCGCAGGTAAGCCCAGGTTCAACAAGGTTAGGAAACCTCAGGATAGAGCCCAGTTCACTTGGCTTCCAGCATTAGTGACTTAAGAGTTGGCTAAACAGACCTGGGTCTAAGTCTACCCTCTACCAGTCGCTAGTTATGATGCCTTGAGAAATCCCCAACTTGAAGTTTCCTTCTTTCTAAACCCAGGGGTAACCGGCTATTGACCTATGTACAAGAGACTGAGATAGAAATGTGGCGACATCTCCATGGAACACTGGGACATCAGGATCACTTCTGGGTGACACAAGTACTGGCCACAGAAGTATGATTACTGGCAAGGGACATTGAATCCCTGCTGGGTTAGAAGCTTCTGTCATTGTCCCATGTGCACAGTCTTAATGAAAGTCTGACCTCTTACTAAGCTTGCAGAATACTCGAGGTCTGCATCTCCTGTTGAGTGTGGTATAAGTGACAGCACACAGCGTTAGCTATGCAGAGACATGTTCAACGGGTTCCTATGGCCATCTACAACCAAGTGGCCCCTCACTCCTTAGCTTTGCTCCAGAAGTATTTTGTCTCATCTATGGGGAAAGCTATGGCCCAGAGCCCGTTATCATTCACGGGCCAGGGAAGGAACCGTCGTCTTAAACTTCAGGGAAGACCCATGCACAGCTTGGCCCTGCCTGACACCCATCTTGCTCTGAGATCCTGTGAGTCAAGTGACGACACTGACTGAGGATGGGGATGGGCTGGGTGTCCCTTCAACCTAAGTCTGTGACACTCCTGTCCGAGGAGACTCATGACACACTGAATGAGATGGCACTTAGAACTGGTGCTCGTATGCGGAGTCCTGGTGGGTGGCTGGCGACTTCCCAGGCTCAGGTGAGCAGTCTAAGGTCAAGGGATGTCTCTCACAGCCCAGGGTCTCAGTCTAGTGCCTCTGTTACTCTCCTTTAATGACTTCATCAGCTAGGCTCTCTCCCCTCTTCTCAAGGAGGATGGAAAGCAGTTGTTTTGCAGTTTTCTTACAGGGCTCATCCTGTACTCATTCATACATTTGAGGCAGCTCTTCCTGCCCACTGTCCTACCCTAAGCAAGCATTTTCCTGGTGCCCAGGCCTTGCTCCATTCTCCCCACTGAAGTTAGGTTACCAAGCACCCACCCAGCTCCTTCCTAGCCTGCTCTTGCGGATAAAAGCATCCGAAGATCCATTTCTACTCCCTGAACCAAGGACATATTTTTTTTTTTGAAGGAAAGGCTTTGAAGCAAAGGAAAAGGAGGAGGGAAGAGAAGGCCTCCAACAGGGCCAGGAGAACCCACTGTATTCTGTTCAGGTGGAGAAGCACCGGAAAAGGTTTTTGTTAGCTAACATCTTCTTGGAGGGGAGAGAAGAGGGAACATGAGAACCTTTCAGAAGGAAGAGAACCAGAGAAAGAGAGCTAACTTTACAAAGTTAAAAGCAAACATGCAACCCACTGCATACCCCCTTTCACCCCAGTGGCCCTACAGAAGCCCCAGAGCTCAGCCCACCCCAGGGGCTACAGAAACTAGTCACCCATCACCCACAGGCTGGAGACCCCAGGGCAGTTCACACCAGCCAAGCCAACTAAGAGACAGGAAGCCGAGGCCTGAGGCTGGAACCTCCTTCTTTATATTCCTTCCACCCCCGCCCACCAGTTAACTGGAAGGACAGCCACGTGGGCCCAGCGTGCCTTACCCACCCTACCCTGAGAGAATCCTGCTGGGTGTTCTGGGCTGATGAAGGGCAGCAGCTGTGCACTAGCTAAGCAGGAGGAGGGCAAGGCTTACAAACAATTCTCCAAGGCTCAGCATCTGACTTCAAACAAGAAAACTCATGAGATCTTTCCTAGCCATTTGGGGTGACTGTATGGGAGGGATCATTCTGGGAGAGGGACTTGAGGACTCCGGCAGGGTGACCAATTCCTCTCAGTTGATCCTGGATGTTCCTGTTTTTAGCACAGAAACGCCTGCATAGATCTGGGCAAACTGGGAAGTCAGTCACCCCAGCAGAGGAGGACAGGGTGCCCCAAGAGTGAGAGCAGTCTCCGTGGAGGAGGGGTTCTGGACTGGCCTCATGCAATCCCTAACTGTGAGACAAGAGCAGCTGTGAAGGGACTTTCTGCAGCAATCAAACACTCTTGAGTCTTTCTAAACTTCTTAGCCTTAAGAACGACCTTAGACGTATCCCAGTACAGTCTATTTAGATGGTAAGCATTTCCTATTACCCCCAAGTCAAATTATTTTCATTTTTGGTAGGAAGCCTGAGAGTTTTATGAGATTTGTTAGATGTAAATCTCTATGCATTTGTTATGAAAAAAGTCACCAATTGTGTTCATGGAGATTATTTTTTAGAAGTTTGACTATCCCATATTTGAGGAGTTAAATGTCAGAATTTTAGTGTTAGGATTCTGTGGGCATAAAAGAAAGTTGATCCTACAAGCAGAAGACAAATGGGGAGAGGTAAGAATTCGGAATATTATCTACACAATATGTGCAGGGTTGTTTATTTCATTTGATTTGTCCTTAGGACTGTGAGATGCAGTGTGCTTGATGAATTAAAATAGTTTATGTTTCAGTTGTCAGCTTCAATGTAAAATTAAAGCATCTGTAGTTTCACTTTAATCAGTACATGTGTGGATGATTTTAGGTAATAAACTTTATTTATTTTTTTGTACTGGGGTTGAACCCTGGGGCATTCTACCTCTGAACTACACCCCCAGCCCAATTTTAGCTTTTATTTTGAAACACGGTCTTGCTAACATGCTGAGGCTGGCCTCAAACCTGCGATCCTCCTGTCTCAGCCTCTCAAGCCCTGGGATAACAGGTGTGGGCCACCACGCCTGGCTATTAGGTAACAAACTTTAAACTTAATATATAAGGATATGTTTTATCTTTTTGGTATAATTTACCCATATAAATAGTGTAACAGGTTTGGCTACCTTTAGTTAACATTCAAAGTCACTTAATGAGATTTTAAACAAGAAGGACTACTAAGCGCTTTAAATACCTTTCTCTGTCTCTAAAGGACATTACAAGTAATTTCTCTTTGGTACAATAAGCCAGGTGGCTGGCTGGGAAGATTGGGCGGGTGCCATCCCCTGGTGTGGATGTGGTCTCCACACCACACCCAGTAGCACATCAGCCACTACCTTCCGGATTGTACACTGTATTCAGAGCCACCTGTGGGCCTGGGTTCCTCCTCCCCAGCTCTGTCTTCACAGAGAATGCAGATCCCCGGAGGAGATGGAAGGGTTGGCCAGCTCTACAGTGAGGATATCATTACATGTGCCTCAGAGGGAAACTTTCACTCTATTTTTGGAATGCCTGAGCACAGACTGTAACAGTTTCTCTGGACTTACAAAAACGACTGGGGCTCGATTGCTCATGAAGGTTTCTACTGGGCTCTCACAGTTGGTGGTAATCATTTCACAGTGTATATCCATATCAAAGCATCAAACTGTACATGTTAAATGTATTTTTGTTTGTCCTTTGAACCTCAATAAAGCTGGAAGGAAACGTAACAGGCTCTAAGTCTTTGTTGTGATGTATGATCTTATAATAGGGTTGAGGGGACAGGACTTATCTTCCACCCACCTCTATAGCCTGATTATTGATTTTAAAAACATACACATTAACAACACAAAAGCCAACAATTGCTGAATGGCCCAAATTGCCTTGAGCAATTTTGCAACAGTGCGTTTTTTTAAAGTTGTAATGTTTTTTTTTCCTCCAGTGCTAGGATGACTTGGGCTGATCCATTTGTACAAAAGAGATGTTTTTTCAATTAGTTTTTTTGCGGCCTGTATACAGGGTGGCTTTATGCCACTGATCAAAGGATTGATGAATGTCAGGCCGACAGCCTCAGATCAGGGCATCTTCTTGTCTTTAAACATTTATTCTACACATTTGTTGAGCATCTCTTATGTATGGGAAAGCGATATCGCTACTGTGAATAGCAGTGAGTGTAATAAACACAAATCTCTGTGTTCACAGAACTTACATTTTAGTGGGGGAAGTAGATAATAAGCAAATGATATGTTTCCTTGCTTGTCAGATGAAGACAGGGCTGCCGAGATAAACAAGACAGAGTAGATGGATGGGGTTTGAGGACGTGCGTGGGGTGCAAGTTAAAACAGTGTGGAAAGGCGGCATTAAGGAAAGGCTGAAGGAGATAAAGCACTGACCCCTGTGTCTATTTAGGGAGAATCACTTAATCAGGGGGAACTATTTATGCAAAACTCTTTGGGTTGGATTGTGCTTGGTTTCTTCCCCAAGCAACTATGAAGCTAGCATTTCTTGACAGTAGTGGGGGTGAGGGGATTAGGAAACAAGATGAGAGGAAACTCCATGGCCCATGGACCCTTGGAAGTCCTTTTAGGAGTTTGGCTTTCCCTATAGGGTACTTAGAAAGCCCTAGAAGGCTCTGAACAGCACAATCTGACATGTTTATAAAAGATGTTCTACAACAGTGGTTTTCAATGAGTGTGTGGTCCCTGAATTGACTAAACCTGGGGACTGGTTAGAAGGGCACCTTCCCCACCGTGCCCCAGGCCTACTGAGTCAGAAAGAGTAGCAATCTGTGTTTTAACAAGCCTTCCAGGGAGGAGAGAAATTACAGGACCCTCCGTTAAAGTAGAATTTCAGATAAACAATGAGTAATTTTCAGAATAAGTCTGGCTCATGCAATGTTGAGTGCTTATATTAAAATTATCAATGTTTATCTGAAATTCAAATCGAAATGGGCTTCCTGTTTTTCTACTCACCCTGATTAGCAAGCCTGCCTCTAGGTGATTCTGATGCATGCTGGACTTGAGAGTTGCTGTTCTAGAAGCCATTGATGTCTGACCAGTATGCCTTCCCCTGGCCAGGTAGCCGCCTGTGCATGCTGACTGCTGATGGCTCTCGGTTGCCCCTTCTCGGGACCACTTCCCACTGCTGACTAGAACCACCACTGGTCCATGGCGGCTGGTGACTGACAGGGAGTTCAAAAAGCTGGACCTGCTGCCTCCAGGGATGACAACGGGGCCCCGTGGGCTTAAGC
Organism: Glis glis; assembly: GCA_004027185.1. Taxonomy (NCBI): domain Eukaryota; kingdom Metazoa; phylum Chordata; class Mammalia; order Rodentia; family Gliridae; genus Glis; species Glis glis. The sequence continues at coordinate 29,760 of PVJS01015687.1, read as the reverse complement.
CTCAGCGCCTTCCCCGGTGGATGAAGCCAACGTCATTCTTGCTCTCATCTTTCTCCTTCCCTCAATCCCTTACAGTTTGCCTTCCCTGAGAGAACTCCCTCCATAAATCACAGGCACCCAAATCCACTATCTCAGGCTCTACTTCTAGGGGACCTGGCCTAGGGCAGAGGGTCTCCTTGATGTTTTGAGGATAGACCCCGAAGTCAAGTATAGAAACAGGGAGATAAGATGACATCTTATTGCAAAAATTCAGTAGTTTGGATGGGGTGGTAGCAGCTGAGCAGCTGGATACAGGATAGGTTTGAAGATGAAGCCAAAGGTTTGGGATTGCTTTGAAGATTTGCTGGTGAGTTTGGATGAGATGTGAGGGAAGGGAGGTGGGGAGGACTCCAGGGGTTTTTCCAGTTACCAAAGTGGACAAAACTAGGAGAGGAGCAGATTTCTCAGGGAGAGATCCAGACTTTAGTTTTTGCAAGATAAGTTGCAAATGTGTTTCTTCCATCCAAGTAGATGGGTTGAGGAGTCAGGTGGACCCACCACATTGAAGCTTCAGATAAATTGGGGGACTTTCAGTGTGCAGATAGTAGTTAGAACCATGTAGGGGTGAAGCTGACCCATGGGTGGAGTCACGAAGGGAGCGTGATAGAGAAGTGCTGAGACCGCTCCCTGGGCGCTCTCTTAGCAAGAATCAAAAAGCTAAGGATACAGCTGGACGTGGTGGTGCATGGCTATAACCCCAGTACTCGGGAGGCTGAGACAGGAGGATCACAGTTTCAAGGCCAGCCTCCGGAACTTAGTGAGACCTTGTGTCAAAAATTAAAAAATAAGAGCTGGGGTATACGTAGCTCAGTGGTGGAAGGTTCCTGAGTTCAATCCTCACTACCACAAAAATAAAAAGGAGCTAAGGATAACCTATGGAAACTGAGGAGGACTTACCAGCAACACAGTAGGAAGTGGAAAATGTGTTACTGTGTGGGAAGGCAGGTGAAAATCTTTGCCATGAGGTAAAGAAACACTTTTATAGAAACTGTACTTGTTAAAGTCTGTAATCACCAGTTTACATCCCAGGATGTTCCCCACCCCTACAGACACTCACATGCATACACTCACACACATGGAGTCACATGCACACACATGGAATCACACACACATGGGGTCACATGCACACACATGGGGTCACATGCACACACACATGGGGTCACATGCACACACATGGAGTCACACACACATGGGGCCACATGCACACACATGAGGTTACACCCACACATGTGCATTTGAAGCTCACATGTACTCATACACACTCATACATTGGTGACCACAACCCAGACTGTCCCTGGGGAGATGACGGGATGAGGGTAAAGGGGACAGGTTCTACAGGCAAACCCTCTCACTGATGCCCTATGAAACTGTAAGAGAACGCATTTGCATTGTTTGAGCCACTTGTGATAAGTCAATCTTGGGCTCTCTCCCTTTATACCCTACTACACCCTGCTGGTTCCATTTCTCTGATTGAACCTTGCCTGACACAATTACCCTGTTGCCAAGGTAATTATTCTACTTGCCATTTTCCCAAAGCCTTTGGGTGATACTTTTATTTTAGGCCATGTCACACCTCTAGTTGCTGGTTTAACAATATGGCACTATGGAGACCACCAAACAGTCAGGCCACAGGGGCTCCCAGCCAACCAGTTTTGCCAGCTGGATGTGCAATCGTGGGAAGGATACTTGAGTTCTCTCACTCTGTCTCATCTTGTGGGCAGAATTAGAAGGTTGAGTGACTAATCTCTAGGAGGTCCCCGTAGCCCGACATCCTCTTGGGCTTCGTGACGTCAGTCGGAGCCCGCAGGTGAACAGAGATGTGAAGAGAGAGGCAGTTTTGCAGTTTTGCTTGCTCAGTTCAGGCTTGCTCTTTTGTTCAGTGACCTCTTCCATTCATCATGTCACTTTGGACTTCTGGCTCCTGGCCGAAACAACGCAAAAAAAATGTATTCTTAAAAAGGTGAGCGTAACAGGGACTCGGCAGAGGGTGGTGATGGTGTGTCGATAGATGGTGATGAATGGTACGTTTAATACAATCAATGACAAAGTTATGGGTCTTATCATTTCATACTTTGGATTCGCTTCACTTGCTCAGAGGCCCTAGAACATGAATAATGACCCTTTTACAGTCTAAGGGTCTAACTTTTACTTGGCAAATGAGATTGCATAAAGAGTATTAGGGATAATTTAAGCGACAAAACATAGACATTTTTGACGTGAGTTGGTGACCCCAAAAGGTGATATGCCTGTCCCCCTTCCCAGCCCTTCCCCCTCCCAGTGCTGTGACTACCTGCGTTTCCAGGCACTTCTGTCACCTGGGATTTGGCTCCGAGCATTCCTTCTGGGAGTGTATCCTTTCCTTCCAACCACTGATTGGGACCTTGGACAAGTAGCTGAGCATCTCCCAGCCTCAGATTCCCTCTCTGTCAGACACAGGGCCAGGGCTGATGAATCTCATGGTCCCCTCATGCCAGTTGGGAAATTCTCTGAGGATGAAATTTGAGTATCTAATCTCAGCCTCGCCTTCTTTGAAAAATAGAAAACAGAGTAATGAGAGCACTGCTTTGGCTCATTATTTGAAAAATGAGGGATTGGGAAGATTGATGTGTTTCCTCAGAAGAAAAATAAGCTTGGATATAGGGTCTGTAAAGAGTATCCTTTATGAAATTGTGAATTTTTTTTCAAGAGGAAGAAGTTCCATACTCTTGGGGTTGCTGCTTGACAGGAGGCATATGAGTTATTTATAGCCCATACCAAAAGTAGGGGAAAGCAGTGAGACAGTGTGGATGGAAACTCTGCATGTGCTGTGTTCTTTGTTTCATTCTAATAGCCCCCTCCCCCAGCACTTGCTGTGATGGTCATCTTGTCCTTTCACCTTGCCATCTGGGTCAGCCTGCTCTCCTCTGCGTCTGACTCTCCATCCCCACAGTTAGACCCTGTGTCCTGTTGGCTCACAGTCTTCCTGCTCAGGCCAAGGGAGTCCGTCCCTTGCCAAAAACCCCAGAAGTAATGGTATAGGAAGTGAATAAAATACCAGCTGAGGCTGCAAAGCTATATGAATGGATTTGGATTCAACCAGTATTTATCACATACCTACTGGGTGCCAGCCTTTTGCTGGAGCTTTTAATACACTACCCTGCAACAACCCTGTGTTAGAGAGCAATGAATGGTGTCCCCACCCCAATAGATACATCCAGCTCCCACTCCCTAGAACCCGTGAATGTTCTCTTGTTTTGGAAAGGGGTCTTTGCAGATGGAGCTAAATGAAGAATCTTGGGATGAGATCATCCTAGATTATCTGGGTGGGCCCCCAATCTTGTTAGGAAGGGACAGATGGAGATTTCACACACATACACAAAAGGTGCAGACAGTGTGACCAAGGTAGAGACAGAGTGATACAGTTACCACCTAGGAATACCTGGGGCTACTGAAAGCTGGAAGAGGCAAGGGATACATTCTTCGGGAGAGCCTTAGAGGCAGCATGGTCCTGCCAACAGCTTGATTCCCAACTCTGACCTTCATAACTGTAAGAGAATAAATTTCTGTTGTTCTTTTAGCCACCCAGGTATAACTTGTTATAGTAGCTCTAGGGCACTAATCCATACAGTTATCCTCCAGACAGGGAATAACCAAGAAGAACTCTTGCTATTGGTGTCAGTGACCTCCTGGAATTTATTTGCAATGAGATCCCTTTTTCAAGTCCCACTTCTTGCTTTCTAATGAAAACCTGTTCTTCTCTGAGGGTCTATACTTCTTCTGAGCAGTAATATGCCTCAGGAAAGCTGACCCCATTCCAGCTTGAGAGTGTGCACTCCTTTCTCCTGAAGAAACACATAGGCTTTCCCTGGCTTATGGGTTATTAGATGGTCTGATGAGCCTTCTAGAAGATAATTTTTTATCCTAATAGAGAGCCGTGAGGTTCCACAAGATGTCACTGGATCCTATGTGACGCTCCTAAGATTGTAAGCCATCTTCCTCCTGGTGTGATGGGAAAATCAACACTGAGGATGGCAAAATGGAAAGACAAAATCAAAGTCAAACAATTGAAGAAAAGCACAACCTTGGCTGTCTTTAAGGAACTGAAGCTCATTTTACCTATGGACTTAATATTATATGTGTTGGTAACGTTTCTTGTTTTTATGCCAATTTGTCTAGGAATTGATTCCTTCACCATAGCCAGAATCTTCCTGATGGACTGAAGCCTCCCTGTTAGTCTCTTGTCTCCTGCTGCCACTGTTGACCTTCCTGTCAGCTCCTGAAGGCACTTCAAGGATCGTAGACACTGCAAGTAATATAAATCAAAAGCACAGGTTGAGTACAGCTCTTGTTTTAGGGATGAAAAAGTTGGAACATAACTAACTCTCTGGACTCAGAGAACTGTGTAAATTATCCAAGTATATTTTGTGACAATTTAAAAGACAGTATTTGTTTTGCTTCATTTTGAGGATAGGACCAACTTTTGCATCCTCTGATTGCATAATTTTTATTTGAGACTGTTTATGTACCGGGAATTGTAGAGAAACCACTTGATGTTCCCAAAAGTCCGACAAGGTATCAGCCATTTCACATGTGAGAAGACTTCAGTACAGAATGTCAGTATCTTTCACAAGTTCACAGGCCTGATAACTAGTGGGAGGCAGATTCAAACCCAGGCCTTTCAGATTCCAAAGCCTGCTGCTAATTAACTGAATTAAAGCCTGTGTTCTTTGCTCACACATCAAACACTTGCAATTTATCACATGTCCATTGCTTTGAGTACTGCTTTTGAAGGAAAAATATTTCAAAAGAATAGAAAGACTTTGATCCAATTCAGTTTTCTGCTGAAATGAATCAACGAAGATTCATTTAATATCCAGTTCAAGTTGTTATCTTAAAATAAATTTGGCCAATAAATTCTAGAATAAGGATATTTAACAAAGCACAGGATGGCATCCTAGAAATAGCTTGGGTTTAGTTTTGCCTCTGCCACTTATTAGTGTGTTACAGTGAGAAATTTAAGCTCTGCAAATCTTAGTTTTGATATGCTTATAATGGAGAACTACCTATAGGATTTCTCCAAAGCATTGTTCTGAGGATCACACATGGTAGTGCATGCAAAAGTGCTTCAAGAATGAAGATAAGAGCACATGGGAGGCTGAGATAGGAGGATCGCAGGTTCACAGCCAGCCTCCCTCAGAAATTGAGTAAGGTCCTCTGCAACTTAGTGAGATCCTGTTTCAAAATTTAAAAAAAAATAGGGCTGGGGGTGTGGCTCAGAGATAGAATTACTCTGGGTTTAAACCCCAGTACCCCGCCCCAAAAAATTAAGATAGGAACTACCATATTAAGAGCCTTGAGTTCTTTATTAATCTAGGGCCTGTCAGGAGAGAGAAACCACATTATTGAATAGAAAGTTATTTGAATAGGAAGAATTTAATATAGAGAATTGTTAACTAGGTATAAAGATATTGACTAAGGACAACCAAAAGTATAAAAAGGGCACTCTAAGGTATCACAGAGGTGAGAGTCATAAGGCTCATGGACCAAATAGAAAAGGCTAGAATGATAGATATCAAAATCTAGACATTAGAAGAGGGGTCGTGGAGCCTCCTGGGGATAGGGGCTGCTCAGCTGGTGCCCAAGTGTCTGTGGAGCCCTGGAAAAGCTGGTTCTGTGTGTTGGGGAGACTACAAACTGGATTCAGCAGCTCTTATGGGAAGGAACAAATCACTGCCAGTGTGAAGTCTAACAGGGCAGTGCTCAGAGGAACAGGAAGTAGACAGGAAGTCCATGGGGGGTGACCCGGAAAGAACAAGTCCCTTCTTCCTTCTCAGGCCTGGCAGCCTCACTGTAGTGCCCTCTGCTGGTGTAACATAACATGGAACCTGTTGGCCAAGCAGAAATGTGGTTTGTGGTCCCAGCCTCACTATCAAAGAAGAGTATTCCTGGCTGGGTGGGGAAACACAGTAATTTAGTCGTTGAAACATGAGCATCTTTCTAAGTAGTGCAAGATCCTTACAAAGTTGCTACTGCGCTTTCCATTTGGTGCCATAGAGTGTTGTAGCTGAGAGGCATTCATCTTTCCCAGATTTCAGCCAAAGTGTTCCTGAACCAGCATTATAATCCAATTCAGGTTGACTTTGATAAATTCTCTGATGGTTAACTCGCTGCTGACTCATTTTACTTCATATTCAACTACAACATTCAATAAATATTTATCATTCTTCATGTCAGGCACTATTATATGGAATGGGGATATGGCAGTGAGTAAGGCGTAATCTATTTCCTTGAAACATTATAAACACATACACATAGGCACGCTGATTATACTGTTTATGGGAGTAGTCTCACAATTTTAATGAATTTGATGAAATTTTGAACTTATGGTTAGTGAATAAATGTGATATTTTACAAGTGAGAGAAACTAGGAAGGGGATCTTAGAATCAAATATTAGTGGATTCTGAATTCCGAATTTTCAGCAAACTTCTCTGTTATTTGCTCCCATTCGTTTATTCTGTTTTTCTAGGTTGTCAAATACCTAGCCCATCTTGATTTTTTTCTCCTGTAATTTCAATTTTTTTGTTGTTCTATTTTGTTTTACTCTTTTTATGTTGGTTTCTAATTTAATTGCTGTGTGGCAAAATATCTTGAACTTCTTATCAATTCTTCATAGATCATCTATTCTCTCTGGAAGGCATCTAGGATTTCCTCATTTATGTGGTCAAATTTCCCAACATCTATGCCTGTTGCCTAGAACTCAGGGTATCTTCTAATGTGGGAGCCTATGCCTTTTTTAAAAGTTCCTCACTTCTGGAACATTCTTGGTTATCATCTCCTTTGTCAACATCCATTTATTTCCTTCTCCGGCCATTTTCATTACATGAATGTTGGAGGTTCCCAAACTATCCTTTATGTTTCTTGCCAGGTATTTCATTTTCTTTTTTATTTCCTTATCATGCTGTATTGCATTCTAGGTGATTCCATTGGTGCAGCCTTTTTAGGCACCATCTCTGCTGCTGGATCTAAGCAAAGTAATGCCCAAAGGAAAGGAAATCAGCACGCTGAAGAGACACCCGCATCCCCATGTTCATCACAGAGCACTATTCACAGTACCCAAGAAATGCAGTCATCCAAGTATTGACTGGTAGATGAGTGGATGAAGCAAACATACATATGTGCAATGGAATTTTGTTCCATCATTAAAGGATGGAATCCTGCCATGTGTGGCAACATGGGCGAAACTAGAAAACACTACGTTAAATGAAATAAGTCAGGCACAGAAAGGCAAACACCACATGATCTCACTCATCTGCGGAAGCTAAAAACAAGTTGATCTCATAGAAATAGAGAGTAGAATAGTAGTCACTAGAGGCTGGGGATGGGGGAATGGGGGGCATAGGTAGAGTTTGGCCAAAAGGTACAAAGTTACAGTTAGACAGGAAAAATATTTTTTGGTGTTCTGCTGCAGAATAAGGTGACCATACTTAACAATAAGGTATTGTGTATTCTTTCTTTCTTTCTTTCTTATTTATTCATTTATTTTTGGTAATTACTTTCTTTCTTATTTATTTATTCATTTATTTTTTGATCTTTGGTACAGAACCCAGGGGCATTCTGACTCTGAGCCCCAGCCCCAGCCCTGACTTATTTTGAAACAGGGCCTCACTGTATTTCAAGATAGCTAAGAGAGAGGATTTTGAATGTTTCACCACATAGAAATGATAAATGTTTAAGGGGACAGATATGCTAATGACCCTGATTTGATTATTGTACAATGTATACACATGTACTGAAACATTATGCTGTACCCCATACATTTGTACAATGATTATGTGTCTATTTAAAATATGAAACATTTAAAAGATTATCCTCATTGATTTAAAAAATCATTTTATAAAAATATAATTCATATGCCATAAATTTCACCCACTTAGAATGTACATGTCAATTTTTTTTGTGTTTTGTATTCATAGGGTTGCATAACTATTACCACAATTTAATTTTGGAATATTTTCATCACCTCCCCAAGAAACCACATGCCGATTAGTCACTCCCCAATTCCTCCCATCTCCTGAGTCCTAGGCTACCACTAGTCTTCTTTTGTCGGTGTAGATTTGCCTGGTCTTCACATTTCATGCAAATGGAATCATACAATACGTGGCTTTTTGTGTCTGGCTTCTTTTATCTGACATCACGTTTTTAAGGTTCATCTCTATCGTAGTATGAATTACTACTTTATTCTACTCATGGTAGAATAACATTCCACTGTATGGATGAACCATATATTGTTTATCCATTCATCAGTTGATAAGCATTTTGATTATTTCTACTTTAGGGCATAATGAACAATGCTGCTGTGAACATCTGTGTAAAATTCTTTGCATGGACACGTTTTTATTTCTCTTGGGCATACACCTTGGAATGGAATGCTGGGTCACTGGGAAGGCTGTTTAACCTTCTGAGGAACTGACAAACTGTCCTCCAAAGTGTATGCACTATTGTATGCTCCAACCAGCAATGTATGAGGGTTGCCATTCTCCACATTCTTGACAGCACTTACTATTGTCTGCCTTTGTGATTGTAGCTCTCCTAGTGGGTGTGAAATGGTATCACACTGTGGTTTTCATTTACATTTCTACAATGACTTATGATGTTCCACATCTACTCACGTGGCTATTGGCCATTTGTGTCCTCTTTGGAGAGATGTCTATTCATATCCTTTGTCCATTAAAATTGTTTTCTCTTTTTGTTATCACAAAAGTATTTTTTAAAAATATATGTTCTTGATAAAAGTCCCTTATCTGATATATGATTTGCAAATGTCTTCTCCATTCTGTGGGTAGTCTTTTCACTTTCTTGATGGTGGAATTTCAGCACAAAAGTTTAAAAATTTTTGTTTAAGTCCAGTTTATCTCATTTTTCTTTTGGTGTTTTTCTTTTGTGTTATACCTAAAAAACTATTGCCTAATCTAAGGCCATAAAGATTGATGCCTATCTTTTCTCATAAGATTTTTACAATTTGCTTCTTACATTTAGACCTGCGATCCATTTTAAATTAGATTTTTTGTATGTGTGGTACAAGGGGGGTGTCCAACTTTACTATATTACATGTGAATATCCAGTTTTCTTAGCACTATTTGTTGATAATACAAAGTTTCTCCATTGAATTATTTTGGTACACGTGTTGAAAATCAATTACAATAAATGTAAGGATTTGTTTCTTTACTTTCAATTCTATGCCATTAATTTATATGCATTCCCTTATATGCCAGTCACACACTATCTCTATTATGATACCCTTATAGTAGTTTTAAAGTCACGAAGTGTGATCCTTCAATTTTGCTCTTTTTCTACCTTGTTTTGACTATCTAGGGTCCCTGGTACTTTTAACTGGATTTTATAGTCATTCTGTAAATTTATGCAAAAAAAAAGTCAGCAGGGATTTTAAAGGAGATTATATAGAATCTGTAGATGAAGTTGGGGGTTACTGTCATTTAACAGTGTTAAATCTGCTGATCTATGAACATGGGATTTCCTTACATTTATTTAGTTCTTTAATTTATGTCAATAATATTTTGTACTCAGTGCACAAACATGGTAATTTTTAGTTACATAATTGTTTTTATTTATTTGTTTTTATTGAATCGTAATCATACATCTTGATGAAGTTCAGGGTGATAGAGACATACATGTTCATAGCATTCCTTGAGCCCTCTTCCAGTTCCCATTCCACTCTCATTCCCTCCCTACCTTCCTGTGCTCAACACAGTAATTGGCTTTGATCAAACTATACTACAAAGCCATTGTAATAAAAAACAGGATGGTATTGGCACAAAAACAGACACAGACCAATGGAGCAGAATAGAAGATTCAGAAACAAATCCACACACTTACAGCCAATTGATTTTTGACAAAGAGGCCAGAAACATACACTGGAAAAAAGATAGTCTTTTCAACAAATAGTGTTGGCAAAACTGGTTATCCACATACAGAAATATGGAAATAAATCCCAGTTTCTCACCCTGCACAAGAATCAATTCAAGGTGGATCAAAGACCTGGAAATTAGACCAGCAACCTTGCAGTTACTTGAAGAGGGTATAGGACCAACACTCCAACATAGAGGCCTGGGTAAAAACTACCTCAACAAGACCCTAAAGGCAGAATAAATTAAAACAAGGATTAATATGTGGGACTGCATTAAACTGAAGAGCTTCTGTGCAGCAAAGGAAACTGTCAAGAACGTCAAGAGAGAGCCAACGGAATGGGAGATCTTTGCCAGCTACTCCTCTGATAGAAGACTAATATCTGAATATACAAAGAACTCAAGAAACCACCAAAAAACAAATAACCCAATTAAAAAATGGGCAAGTGAACTAAATAGATACTTCACAAAAGAAATACAAATGGCCAACATATATAAAAAATGTTCAGCATCATTAGCAATCAGAGAGAAGCATGGTCCTTTTTTTGTTAAATGTATTATTGTTTTATTCTTTTTGATTATCTTATAAATGGAATTGTTCTGCCAACATTATTTTTGGATTGTTCATTGCCAGTTGTAGAAATACAACCAATTTTGTATGTTGATCTTATATCTGTAATATTGCTGAGCTTGTTCATTAACTTTTTGTTTTTATAGTTTTTAGTGGATTCCTTTATATTTTCTGTGTCCAAGACCATGTTATCTACAAATAAAAATAGTTTTACTTCTTCCTTTACATGACTTTTAATTATTATTATTATTATTTTTTTGCCCCAAAGCCCTGACTGGAATCTTTATTACAATGTTGAATAGAAGTGGCCATGGTGGCCTTCCTTGTTTTATTCCTGATCTGAGGGTAAAAACACTCCGTCTTTCACTATGAACTATGATAACAGTTGTGTGTTTTTTATAATCGTTACTAGGTTGGGGAAGTCCCCTGTTATTCCTAGTTTGCTGACTTTTGTTTTCTTAAATCATAAAATTGTATCAGGTGTTGTCAAATGTTTTTTCTTCATTTAGTATGATGATTATGTGATTTTAAAAAAAATTCTACATTGATTGAAAAATTATAGCCCAGGCAGTCATTTTATCAGCAGGGATTTCCAGCTACTGATTATATCCTGGGAGCATCCAGCCCTAACAACTGGTCCATTGCTTAGAATAGGAAGTGCAGGATCAAACAAAAATGAACAATTGAAATTGGGAAAGATTCTTTAATGAAGATCAATCACCCCTGACCTGGTCACTCAGACCCCATTTTCCTCAGGGTTTAGTTTCTTTCTCTGAGCCAAAGAAAATCCTTATGTGTTTGCTAGCACCCTCGATGTGAATAGCATTCCTCAGCTCTTGTTTCTGATGAATCATGGGTCTGCTATTACTCTACCTGAGCTCCCATCAACTAAAGGTTATTTTAAAAGGATATGAAAAGGTTTAAAAAAAAAAAGCTGGACATCTCACTACTCTAGACCTTGAGGAGCCTCAGAGAGTTTACATATACAGAAAGAAAAAGTGATCATTCTGGCGGTCATAGTGTAGGGTAGAAGTTTTCAACATAAGGTTCTTAGACCAGCAGAAGTGACTGTTTCTGAGAACTTGCAAGAGCAGCAAATGTGTGGGTCTCACCCCAGCCCGACTCTCTTAGTCTGTTTTTTGTTGCTAATAACACAATGCCACAGATGACATTATAAGGAAACGGGGCTTACTTTGGCTCACAGTTCTGGTTGAGGTTGAGGAATTGCATCCAGGGATGGCTTTTTGGCTGGCAGAATTCCAAGATGGCACAGGCATCACTTGGTGAGACAGAGTGGGGGCGCACCAGTAGCCCAGCCAAACTGGCTTTTACAGCAGACCCATTCAAGACAACCCATTAACCCATCAACCCATCCATGGCATGATGGAATGACCCGTTCATGAGGCAGAGCCCCACTCACCTCTCAAAGGTCCCACCTCCTCATATCTCATAAAGAATGCTAAATTCCAACATGAGTTTCAGAGGGGCTGATCCATATTTGAGCCATAGGACCTACTGACTCAGAATCTCTGGAGGTGGACCCCAGGGAACTGTATCTGAGTAAGCCCGGCAGGCACCTCTTATACATGCTAAAGTTTGGGAACCACTGGAAAAGCTCAGAAAGTACTGGAAAAGACCAGTGAGCTGTTAGAGGCAGAGACTTTATTTAAGTCAAGGGAGATGGAACCAGAGAGGAGTAAAGAGAAGAGCAGGAAATAAAGAAGACAGGTTTGGGCGATGGTGGATGTGGGAAGGAAGGAGGGAAAGAGTTGAAGATGATCCTACTTTTGAGCTGGGGCGATTCGGTAAAGCCGTGCACAAAAATAAGGGGTAAATAAATGAGGAGAAATAGGTTTAGAGCAGGAAGAGAATGGACTATCTACCCGACTCACCATATATTTTCATGTTAGAGGACCTGTTGCAAATCCCTGACAAGCCACTTCCAACCTGTATGGCTTTTAAGTGAGTCACTTTAAGCTCTCTGAGCCCCAGTTACTTTGGCTGAAGAAGAGACTATTAATAGTAATATTCTTCCCAGGGTGGGGGCTCACGCCTGTAATTCCACTACCTGGGAGGCTGTGAAAGGAGGCTACTTGAATCTGCCACAGTGGTTGTTGTAAGAATTAAATGAGGTAGCGTGTATAAATCCCAGAGCCTGGCACTAGCAAGTGCTCAGTAAAATGAACCAATATCATTATTACTGAAAATAACGTTGAAGACAACTCGCTTGATTTCAAGTTTCCAACGTGAATTTCCTAATTCTAAGTTCTCATGGAGAACCCAAGTGTAAGTTTGGGTCAGCTGTCTCATGGAGGTCACAACACTGGCGGATTGTTTTTGAGTGTCACAAGACGGGCTAGCACGTGCATGTGCGCATACACACACACACAGACACACACACAACTTCAGAGCTCAATTCAGGCCTTGGCTAATTATGTAAGTCTACCCTTTTGAGGTGAGTATGCTTTCGGATCCTATGAAATAAGAACAATCATGTCAATAAGCAGGTTCTATTTTAAGGACATCCAAAAAAAAAAGACCCTAAAATTAATTATGATTATTTTTGCCAGAAACAGGTACAAGAGAGATGTTTAATCATGCCCTTTCCTCAGATCTGCATTGTTCTGGCAGACGCTGCTTTTCTCCAGGTCTCTCCTCTGAGACCCCTCAGGCACCATGATGTCACGCCAGCGACATCACATTAGAGATCCCCGCACCCTCCGCTTCACCACCACTGCCGCTACCACTAAGAATCACCCCGAGAACCAAGCCCGAGCCCCTCTGCTCAGGCTCTAATGAAACTCAGCCATGAAATGTGCATTTAAGCAATTGTTAAAATGCTCATTCGAATCTACATCATCCACACAAGGCTCCATCTATTGTTCATGTGTTTTAGCCCATCTCTGGCTTTGGAAGGGGCAGAGCACAAGGGCTTTGTGTGGCCCAGGGCAAGGGCTTTGCGTGGCCTGGTCAGTGAACATGGAGTTCCATTCATTTTCTCTGCTTCTCGCCTCTGCTGTTTCCCTCCTGCCACATCCTCTTGTCTGGACACTCTCACTGGCCTCCTCACTCCTCACTCCCTGCCTTCCTCTTCCCCTAATGAAATACACAAAGAGCTGCCAGCGTTTCCTTTGAACTCAGTTCTAATTGGGCCACTTCTTCACTGTAAACCCCTGCAGGGATCAACATTCCCTTGCTGATCAAATTTAAGCTTCCTAGAGAGTGTACCAGGCCCAGCAAAAATACTTCTCCATAACCTCCTCACTCTCTTCCTTCATCCTTGGCTTCCTCTGTGTGGACCACTCATCTCTCCCTCAATTCCCATTGCCAGGGTCAGCTCCCCGGCCCCATTCCAGGCTCTTCCTACCAGTTATGGATGTTACAGTTCTATTGGCCTATGCATGAAGCACTCTTTGCAGTTTGAGCACGGCCACCTCTGTCGATGAATTAGTAACTTGAATGGATTTACTGGGTGGTATCTGTAAGCAGGTAAGGTATGGATTGAGGAGATAGGTCACCGGGGGTTTGGCCTTGGGACTGAATCTGTCCCTGGTCCCTTCCTCTGGCTCTCTCTGCTTTTCAGTGGCTGAACAGCTTCCTGCCATCACACCCTGTTGCCATGGTATTTCTGTCTTGGAGTTGGCCCACCATGAGTTGAAGCCCTGAAAATGTGAGCTCAAATAAACCTTTCCTCCTCTAAGTTCATATCAAGTATGTTGGTCATAGCAATGGAAAAGCTGACTAATACATTGCTAAAATATACTAATCATAGCTGGGTGTGGTGGCACACACTTGTAATCTCAGTACTTGGGAGGCTGAGATAGGAGGACTGCAAGTTTGAGGCCAGTCTCAGCAACTTAGCAAGACCCTTGGCAACTTAGTGTGAGCCTATTTCAAAATAAAAAAATAAAAGAGGGTTGGGGATGTAGATCAAAGGTAGAATGCCCCTGAGTTCAATACCTAGTACAAAATATAAATATCATACAACACACACACATCATCATCAGCATCATCTCAGGGTGTTAGGCTGTGCAGGCTAGCATCATAGAGGTTGGTGTTGTCTTTTCTATAACAGCCATGGACACCTATGCTAGACTGGATTAGCAACAGCATCAGAAGGAGTAGTGCATGAGAAAAAGGGCTTCCCATGGGCTGAACTCCTTTCTGAACACTGTGTGAGGGACAGAAGCATCGTAACTGAAAGGTAGGGGTTCCAGCATGCAGCGGGGATGGTTTCTCCATGTTCTCTCTATCTGCATCTGGAAAAGGACTTCCTGTCATATCCAGGAAACCCTAGAACAAGGAGACACTGTATGCACTCAAGAGGCATGCTGGGCCTCCTGGTGATTGGCTGTATTTCCCCAAACTGTTGCAATGGGTCCCACCATCTTTACAGTTACTTGGATCTAGTCTCATAATGATGCCATAAAACAAGTATTGCTGGATTCTGAGTTCTTTTTAAATCTGGCCCTGGGCTCTTCTCAAATTCCAGCACCATCTTCACACAATCAATCATAAGGGGTTAAAGGCTGAATACTCAGGTATAAATGAAACAATAGGCACCTTTCTGGCTCTGATTAAATAAAACATTCAGAGAGGGGTAGGCTTGACTCTGCTTGAAAGGCAAAGGACCCAGCAGAGGCTATTTGGTGAGTGCGGCCAGGGCGGGGAGGGCTCTCCCCTGCATGGCCCTTGAAAGGCCAGACATCCCACCACAGACGCATCGGAAGGCTGCCTGCAGCTGGCCAGGGTGCTGCAGAGGAAACCGCAGCTCTTTGTCTGACATTTGCTACTGGCAATAGAGTTTGAGTTCGCATCAAAGGGATACATTTGCCAAGCACTCAATACTTTTCCCGATCAGCCACCCAAGGGTATGGGCCCTCTCTCATCGGTAGCTTGGGGTTTTAGTACCTGCTTTGCTCTCTTATCAGGCTCTCCTGGAAGCTTACCTTTGGGGTTGGGATCCATGCTCTACTAGTACTAGATGGGAGACTTTGAGCAAGTTCCCTCATCTCTCATTAGTCTCCGTTTCCTCATCTGTCAAATAGAGTTGTTTTGAGGATTAATTTAGAAAAAAACACATGAAGTGTTTACTTCTATCCTGTCTAGTTCATTGTAATTTTTCAATAACTATGTTTTTATTAATAATGTTGGCTTGGTATAAGATTCAACTGGAATGATGTGTTTGGAAACATTTTGCACACACATGTACACAACAAATCAGCTATGATGACTCCATCTGTTGTCTTCTCATAAGCACCTGGTGTAGACACGGCAGGCAGGTGATGTTCCCAGACGATAGATGAAGAACCTGTGCACAGAGATGGATGGACTGAATTCTGTGCTTGTGTAGGTTCTCTTACTGTGTGGTTATGGGACCTAGATGTGACATCCCTCACCCTCCCCTGCCAACAGCCTGAATCTCCAAGGTCAGAGCTCAGGTGGGCTTAGTGGTGTTCCTCCCCACACATTGGCCATATCTTATCATTGCTCATCATCATCTTCTTTATGCATATCTGAAAATGTCTGTGTGTCTACTTAACTACCCTGCAAGAGTTGGTATAGACTCTAGCCCTTCACCATTTTTTTCTCAATAAATCAAATTTCCATTAAGAGTTTCACAACTGAAAGCTCTCCTGTGGGTCTAGGAAGTTATTGGGAATGATCTTACAAAGCACCCCATAGGATTTTCTACCTCCTTGGGTCCCGACCCCTACATTGGGCTGCCTTTGGAATGGCTCTTATTCCACACCGATGACCTTCCTACCTCATGCAGAACTCTGAAAAGCAGAGTCTAGCCCCACCTTCCCCTCTGGTTAAATGGTTGAGAGAATCATGCCTACTAAACTGAGCTCTGGCTCTAGACACTGTGGGTTCAAATCCAATCTCTGCAACTTATTGACAGTCTTGGGCAAGTTAGCGAAGTTCTTGTTGATTCTGTTTCCTTATCTAAGGAGGCCTCATAATGAGTCTAAATTGCAGGATCATTTTGAATGTTCAATGTTTGTTTCCTGGTGTGTCGTGACTGATAGTCCACCTCTGCTTTTTATTGGCGAACACCTGAAATCCCTTTCATAATTAGCAGTTATCTAATAAGAGACAAAAATTCCTATTCACTGTATGACAAACTGACAGAAGGTATTATTCCCTACTTATAGGTAAGTGCAATTAAATTCAGAGAGTTTTTAACTTTTTCTGAACACGTTAAGGGCTATGTGGGGCAGTTAGAACCAGACATCTGATATTCCAACTCCTAACTCAGCTCCAGTGTTCTTTCCACTAGAGGTAAGAGTGAGCCACGCTAGGACCAACACAGCAGGTACCTTTCTAGCTGACATTGAGCAATACAAAGATGCATGCATGTGCTTGCGCACACACACAGACACACACACACACACACACACTTTCACCATTGATTTCCATATTTGTTTGAGGTATGAGAGAGTTCAGTTGTGAGACTTCAGTTTATCCAGAGTAATACATCTTACTTCGTGAGTTAATTTAAAAGAAAAGTGTTTTGTTTTTGGAATCATGTGATTTCACCTAGCATCAACTGGGTTCTTCAAGACTTGTACTTCTTGTTCCCTATTCTGTTGGAATTTTATCAACTGACTTTTTAGAAATGGTAGTCTCATGAAAATAAGCCACATTTATTGGACAAGATTTTACCTGGGACTATACCACGTGCTTTAGATGAATCTAATGAGTATTCACAATCCCCTTTGAGTTGGTATTATTGTTCTCCTGATTTGACAGATTTAGAAACCGAGGCAAAACACTTTTAAATAGCTTGCCTAATATGGCCAACTATATAGTAAGTGACAGAACCAGATTTCAAATCCATACAGTCTGGTCTTCACCACTAAGCAATGTATCCACAACAAATGCTTATGAGTACTGACTTGAGAACTGGCATCCTGCTAGTATATTTATATATTGACTTTGGCACTTTATTGTAACCCAGAAAGGTATTTAACCAGTCAGGATAAAATTAGGGAAGCCGACACCATCCCAAGTATTTCAGAGAGAGGGAATTTAATGCAGGCGATTGGTTACAGAGGTGATTAGAAAAGTTGATCAGTCAACAGGAGACAGTGAGCCAGCCCAGATTTAGTAACACCAGGAATCCACTGCCTTCATCATTCTGGAGAGGCAAAATGAAGAGGTGCTTCACTGGATCCCAGGATCTAGTATTCCTTGACAAGAGTGGGGACCACCATAGACCAGTCTCAGAGGTGGGGTAGCCACGTGAGGTATGAAGTTACTATGGAAATACAGTGTGGCCATACAGAGAGAAGAGAAACATACAGGATTCTCTTTGCCTTCAACCTTGTGGCCTCTTACCAGTGCATCTCACTGAGTGAACACAACTGGACACCAGCCTTTTGGCGTCAGCCCTTTGATACAGGCAGGACAGGCGAGAGTAAGCGATAGATTTCAGAGAATCCAGATAGAGGCCAGGCACAGTCCATTTCTTTTGACATTCTCTTTACTTGTACCCATGTATAACTCTACTAAATGCTAGTGTGCTTCTGTCCACCAAGGCAGTGATAGATGGCATCAATGAAGATATTCCTGCCATCTGGCCACTGATGGAAGATGCAAAATATCATAGATTAATGGTACAGGAATCATGGCTCTGAGGGTGATAAGTGGTCCTCCCCTCGGAGGCTTTTCATGATCTGTAAACTAAATTATAAGGGTAAGCATCAACAACGCTCTTTATTCTAAGAGTGGAGGAGCATAGAGGAAGAGAGGGAAGCCATTTATTTGCTCATAGGAAAACAAGCATAACTCTATAGTTCCCATCATATACAATGAGGCCAGAGTTGATTTTTTTGTTATTTCCTTTTCCCACCATTTCATGTTACTTTTAACCTGAACCAGCCTCATCAGGGCCTTGGGATGGGAAAAAATTGGTATTATAAATGCCCAAATCAGCATTTAAAAGCAACAGTTTTTAACACAGTGTGGTTAAATTTTCATTTCTGAAGTTTCTGAGTCCTTCGTGGTCCTGATGTTTGGTGGTTGCTCTACCATCTCTTGGTACTTCCTGTCTAACACAGACACAGGGAGAAGTGTCGGATGACCCCCGGATGCCACTCATCATTCTCCCTGCCCCGCTCTGTAGCTGCAGCAATTTTCTCGTAGTCTTCGAATCAATCATCCTAGCCATAATGGAAATCCATCTCTGCCTGGTGTTTTACGACACGAAGAGCAAAAAATAGCCAGGTGGAGGTTTCAGCTTCTGGTTTCATTAGACCAATTTTGTGTCCCCTAATGGAAGAATTCTTCCCCTGGAACCTAAAACCTCTAACTCAGCAACACCCAAATTTTCAAGACAGGAAGTACACATTTTTGCTGGTGGATTATTAGGTGTTATAGTGATGGGGGTGCTCTGGCTTTCATCCTGTATTTTCTGGATCTGTGTATTTGGCTTTGGAAGAAACAACATTATAATGTTTTCACTAGATCAGTAATATATTACACACCATAGTACAGGGCCCTAAGGTTTTGTCCTAGGTAATGCTATTGTTGAGACTTGAGCAGGACATTTCTACAGTTTAGCTGGATGTCACAGCTGCAGGTGGTAGAGCAGGAAATACAAGGCACATGAGTCCACTTTTTGTATTCTTTCATGATGAAGTGAAATTCCAAGTCATGGCATGCTATACCATGGGAATGAATGCAGATGGGAGTGCCAGCAGAAGCATCATGCATAGGAAAGGCACATCCTGAGCCAGACTACGCCTGTTTTCCAATGATGGGAAATCGCTGCATCCACCATGATGAATTGGATCTAATGTGGTTAATCTGCTACTAGGTGGCTGACTGATTTCTCCAGGAAATCACCCACTCTGGGCACTCGGCAGTGGCATAGATCCATAACTTGGGTTGTAGCCAGAACAGCCTGGCTGTACATACATCCCTGGTTTTGAACCTGTGCATAACCACTGTCTCTGCCTTTGTGACCACCCTGAGCAAGCACCAGGGTTGGGAAAGATGCCAATCGGCTCCCCAGCATGGGTCATTTTGCCTACCTGACTGTGTGTATCCTCTGCTTTGGATAGTCTTTGGTAAACCTTCACATATCCTAAGTGTGACACGAAGAAATTGCATTTGGACAGTAGCTACAGAAGAAGATAAGGGGAAAATGCCTCTGAGGACAAACAGCCCTAAGACTGGCATATGTGGGCTATTAATATCTCCTTATCACAGACAAGAAAACTGAAGCTCAGAAAGGTAAAGTGACTCTCAAGGACATAATTCCAGAATGACAAAAACTGGGACCCGAGTACTATATATCTGAGTCCAAGGCTGTACATTCAACTGCCAGCATTTTTAAAGATTTCCATTGAGAAATAATTCATTGTTACTCAAGAAATGTACTTTGTGCTGAATATAGGGCCTTTTAAACCATGATTAATTATATTTAACCATTTCTGTTTGGGACTGTACCCCATCCCCAGAGTCTGGACTGAGGCAGGGGCTGAGTTTTAGGTAAGAAAGGCTGATGTGCACTTTACTAGCCCTGGGCATCACTAGGACTGCTTAAATCTCTGAATTTGAAAAGTGGTTTGCAGTTTATGGGTCTAGGTGTGGATGGAAGTGTTTCAAGGGTTCACCACCAGGAGTAGAAGTAGACTGACAGCTTTGTGGACATAGTTATTATGTGAAGGTTTCAATAGGTAATATTTCCCAAGACCCTGAGACCATGATATAGTTACACATTCTAGTTAATAATAAAATAGTTTAAATTATAGAGCCGATTTTGTGGTATGGTCATATGTTATGCTACAGAATTTCAGAGGAGAGAAAAGATGAGTATAAGTTGCCTGTTTCTATGTTTCCTGGAGGACATGGGAAGAAATAGACCTTGCACTGGGGGCTGTCATAAGAGAATATTCACTTTATTAGTCATTTCCCATATTCTCAGTGACTCATGGAGTTTTTGCATAAGGAAGCATTTTCTTTATTTCCCAAGTAGTCTGGGTTCCTAAGTGACAAATATCCCCAGAATTTTGGTATCTCTTTCTCCTCCTCCGCTTCCTCCTCTTCCTCCTCCTCCTCCTCCTTCTCTTCCTCCATGTGGGTGGGGGGTAATGGGGATTGAACCCAGGGACATTCTACCTTGAGCTACACTCCCAGCCCAATTTTATTTTTTATTTGGAAACATGGTCTCACTAAGTTGTAGATCTCACTAGATTGCTGAGGCTGTCCTTGGACCTGAGATCCTCCTGTCTCAGCCTCTCAAGTACTGGGATTACAGGTGTGTGCCACCACGCCCAGTGGTATTCTCTTCTTTAATAATGCAAGATATGTTGCTGGGAGAGCAGGTTCCAGGGGCCCTGTGTGCTGATGTCAAACTGTGTCTATTATTGAGAACACAGTGCTGTTCTCGTCCTCTCTGCTCCCAGGTAGATCTCTTGCGGGAATTCTTGCTGCAAACTCTTCTACTAGTGACTCTCCTGACACCTTTTATTTGGAAACACAAGCTACTCTTATGCATAAAACACCCCCTATTTAGATTGATAAATGAAGCACAACACTCCATTGTTATATCCCACCATTAGTCACTAAAAATAAGAACAATGAGATCAGTTTTCTGTTTTACAAGCAAAACAGATTTTTAACTGCAGAGCCAGGACTATAGATCTGCAACTGGCTCCATCTTGTGGAATGAAATCAGGAACATATGCACTTTCTTCCTGCTGAGAGCCTCTTGGATGTCCCAGAGTTTGTGCTTTATAAAGATGTAGCTTTTGGAAACATTGCTGAGAAATGTAATTTTTTTTTATTCTCATACCCCTAAACCTAAAATGCCAGAACTCTTATTTAAGACTTATGTTGGTTATCATATACAGCTTAGATTGTATCACCATTCCAAACTTAATAAAATCTCTGAAACTATTTTTACTTCAGTGGTAGAGATTAATGACTTGCTTCCACCTTGGGCTGGCTATAATATATCCAGTGTCATAGGGCATAGTCAATAGACTGAGAAGATGCTCAGTTGAGTTCGAATGTGATATCTGGGGACATTTCTTAGCATGCCTCTATTGGTATCTAGATTATATTTCACCACACCATTTTTCTTAGTGGCAAAGAGGAAATAAGAGACTTGTTTTTATCTTACAGTGGGCTGTAAAATGCTTCTCTTAAGTCTCCTATTACTTCCTTTTGGAAAAGAAACTCTTCTGTAAATTTTTAATACATTTTAGATTGCATATTTGATGTGTAATTAATATATAAGCTGGAGTATGTAATGTTTATAGTAAGCACTTATTTGTTTCGAAAGGCTTTTAAAATTTGCAAATAGTGGAAAAGTGAAGCCCTTGTCCCCAATTCAATATTTTCGTCAGTTTTTCCTTTGGTGAAATCAGTCTGCGCTTGATGAGTGGCAGGGATTTCACCGAGTCTCACACTAATGTATGGATCAGGCAAAGGTCTGGTGATTTCATAGCCTTTGCAATTTTAATCCCATGAACAATCCATTAAAAATCATCCACACTGAAACAGATTTGCTCATGAAAAACTTAACCTAAAAAATTGGCTGTGTTAGCAGGAAGGTATGTAGGTACTGTCTAACTCTCCTCCTAAGTAAGAAAATTAGGCTCCAAATTAGTAATGATCTTGGAGTAGGCGAGGAAGAGAAACAAGGCCAGTGTAGTTGGAAGATACAGAGTGAGAAGCAATGTTCTGGGCCAAGAGGACATCCTGTTGGGAGAAGACCAACCCTAGAAGCTTGTCAGAGTGGTCCCTCCTATCATGTCTGTGGACATCAATGTCTCTGCTTATAAAGTGGGAGATTTGACTAACATCCTGTCTTCCCATCTTGGAAATTTCAATGAGAACTGAAAAAATTGGGTGAAGAGGGATAGAGCCACCCTAAGATTGGGTGTCAGCTTTATAGTGTGTCAAGTGAGGATATCAAAACCAAATCAACAAAAAGTTAAATAATTTGCTAAAACCGGCATTTCAAAAGAGATTAAAAACACCAGAAGACAGTTGGAACATAATCTAAGATTAAGTGAAATTTTATTCTTCTAACAAATGTTTATGTAGCACTTAGCATGTATTAGGCACTATTCTAAATGCTTCACAATGTATTCTAATGAATTATTTATTTATAGGTAATTATCTAGGCACACTTATCAAATACTTTGCTTAGTCCTTGAAACAAAACTACGTGCTAATATCATTATCATCTATGTCTTAAGAATGGGTAAACTGAGGCTAAGAGTTGTTATGCAATCTAACCAAGGCCATGTGGCTATTAAGTGGGGGAGTTAGGACTGGTACCCAGTCATCTGGCTCCAGAGTTCACTGTATTTTTGACTCTTATGTAGCTGGCCAGTCCTCTCAGTTGAATAGCATTTTTTTGTGTGTAATTTTGTAAAATTCTTCTCATTTCCACACTTCATGATGAACCAGGAGCCCTTTCCTTATGCTCTACACTGGGTCAGTGATGGGAATTTGGGAACAGGTGCACTGACTTTCAAGCCCTGGTATTGGACTCTGAAGGAATCAAGTCAGGCTGGGTGGGAACAGAGTCAGGCTTGCAGCCAGTAGGAGATGTGCCTTTGTGTGTGTTTGTAGGTTGAGCTTTTGTTGAAATATGTATGTGATGGCCTTGCAAAGCTCTAAGGAAGCAAATCTTGCTCTAAGCACAGTTACTTAGCATCTGTTTATATCTTTGCTAAAGCACAGATTAGTTGTGTTCACATGGCTTTACTTTGAACATTTGCTGGCATTCATTAAAGCCATGTCTTAGAGATAGCAAAATAGCGTTTACCAAACCATCAAAGCTATATCTTCTTCTTCTTTTTAATTGGTGCATTGTATTCATACATCTTGATGATTTTCAGGGTGGTAGAAGTATACATGCACACATCGGAAATGGGTCAGGGCTAATTGACCAAAGCTATATCTTTTTCTCAGATCAGAAGGTCTAGGTAGCATCTCCTTCATCCTATTAACAATACCAGCTGATCTGTAGGCATCATGAT
This sequence comes from Glis glis, assembly GCA_004027185.1. NCBI lineage: Eukaryota > Metazoa > Chordata > Mammalia > Rodentia > Gliridae > Glis > Glis glis. The sequence continues at coordinate 6,237 of PVJS01015687.1, read as the reverse complement.
CATTTGTAAATTTGTATGTGTGTATGTGTGTGTTGCTAAGGATTGAACCCAGGGACTTGCACATACTAGACAAATACTCTACTACTAAGCTACACCCTCAGCCCTACTTGTAAATATTTGAGGGCCTCCTGGAGGGTGATGAGTATGCGTGATCCACCCATTAACTGGGGTCACCCAGCCCCAAAGGATCCATAGAGTATAGACTCCATGTCTCTTCTGCCTGCTCTGAATACCCAGTACTTAGAATTCTGTACATTTCCAATGATGAGGCAAGGTATATAGGCCAAATATTTTAGTTTTTGTCAATTTAGATTATCATTGACAATCAGTGAATTGGTCAAGTCACTGAAAAAATAGATTTAAGCATTGGTTAAGAAAATACATTCCATAATTTTGTGTCAGACTATCTCAGGACATTTTCCTTCTTTGGTTTAATCTTAAAATAGCCTCTTTTCCTGATCTAGGCTATTAACTTCTGTGGGTAAGGAATTTATCCTGTTCCAGGGATATAATATTTTATATACAATCTGAATTGCAGAAAACATTTGCTCCTGAGGCTGGGGCTGCCATGGACTGGCAGGGTGGGTTTGTTTATTTATTTGTTTGTTTTTTTTTCTTGCTGGGTCTTCATCTGCTGTTGTTATAGTGCTCCAAGGAAATCCCCTGATGATTTCTCCATATATGACTAGCATTGTTTTTCTACTCTGTGATGGGTTATATGCCTTCAGTATACAGTAGTGCCCCCTTATACATGGGGATATGTTACAAGCCCCCCAGTGGATGCCTAAAACCTTGGATAGTACTGAACCCTATATTCAAGATGTTTTTCTATACATACATACTTATGATAAAGCTTAATTTATAAATTAGGCAGAGTAAGAGATTAACAATAATAACTAATAATAAAATAAAAATTATAACAATACACTGTAATAAGAGTTATGTGAATGTGGTCTCTCTCTCTTCCTCCCTCCCTCTCCTTCTTATACTTTCACCTTTCCACTTAGAGGAAGCTTCCTTATAGCTTCTCTGTAGCATATCCAAATTGCCAGCAACATTATTCTTTCACTTTGGGACCATTATTAAGTAAAATAAGGGTCACTTGAACACAAGCACTGTGATACTGCAACAGCCGATCTGATAATTGAGACAGCTAAGTAACTAATGGGTGGGTAGCATATACAGTGTGGATATGCTGGATAAAGGTAAGAATCACATCTCAGTGAAAGATTTTATCATGCCACTCACAAATGTGCACAATTTAAAACTTAAGAATTGTTTCTTTCTAGATTTTTCTACATAACATTTTCTAAGCAAGGTTGATTGTAGGTAACTGAAACTGCAGAAAGCAAAACTGTGGATAAGGAGGGACTACCATACAGGCATACCTCATATTATCGTATTCACTTTATTGTGCTTTGCACATATTGCATTTTTTCATAAATTGAAGCTTTGTGGCAACCCAATGATGAGTAAGTCTATTGGCACCTTTTTTCCAATAGCTCTGATGATGGTTAGAATTCCTTAGCAATAAAGTATTTTTAACTAAGATATATAGATTTTCTTTATTTCAGTGTCCTGAAACCATATCTGCAATATCTCCAGGGTATGCTTGTACTCCTACCAACCCAAGGGAGGTCTTGAACAAAGTTCTTAACACACATAAATACTTATCGATTGACATGGTTTAAAAAAATCCCATTGCTTAAGACAGTGTATAGTATGTAAGAAATCAATTTATATTTGTTGAGTATATAATTCATAAATTATATAATTTACAAATATAATGTAAATATAATTAATTACAATTAATATTTGTTAATATTATGAATAGATATGTGCTATTTTAAGGTACTACATTCGTGGTAGTTTATCTCAGCAGCAATAGGAAGCTAATATGGGCTTGGTGAGTATACCAATGGATAAGCCTACTGTAGTGAGTGGATAGATGAACCTACTCTAATCAGCTACTGTGTTTATTCCCTAGTAACTCATTTGTCCATCTGTTTGCTCCATCTCTGTAGATGGTCTTCCCACATTCTCCCCACCCATCTCCATCCTCAAGACCCAGCTCAGAGGAGACTCTCCTGATCACCTCTGTTCATGGTTTCCTTTTTCATCCGTACACTCCATGCTGTCTCTACTATACTCCTTTGTAAGTCTATAATGAACACATGTTAATAGTTCCTTTTTCCTATATTTCTATTTGGATTAAGCCGTACACTTCAGTATAGGTTTTGGAATTTTTCAGTGGCTGACAATTGCTTGAGTCCTTCTCTATCCTGTGAAGAAAAGATTTAGCATGAGGGTCTGAGACTACTGTCCTAACAAATGCCTTCACGGGGGAGGATGGAAACTTGGGTTTTGAGAAGAGTTACCACTGTTCCCAGAACTGCTAAGAATGCTTACAGAGCATGAACTACACTGAAAATGTGGCTTATACTGAATTCCTGCCTTGCTGCTGGGGATCTGGAGTTTGGAATCTGGTAGGCAGAGAGTGCTTGCAAGATCACCCCCAATAAAAACCGTGGATGCTGAGTCTCTAACGAGCTTCCCTGGTGGACAGTACTTACATGAGTTTCACCACTGATGACTGTGGGGATTAGGTGCATCCCACGTGACTACCCTGGGGAAAGACCCTTCTCTCTGGATGTCACCCCATGTGCCTTTTCCCATTGCTGACTTGACTTTGCACTTTTTCACTGTAATAATGCTTAGCCATGAGTACTAGTACATGCTGAGTCCTACGAGTTATCTTGGGGACCCTAGGTACAAAGACTACTACTTAGATGGAGACCATATTTAGGACACCCACTCATTAGCCAGCACAGGTTGCCCACAAGTCACAGTGGTTTCTTCCTTATGTTGCTCAAAGAATAAAGTATTATTTACTGTTCAGGAGAGAGACTTGGACCCCGGGGAGGATTATAACTGAAGAAGGGGCACACTGAGAAATTTTATGTATTTAACCTCCTCTTGTGTACCTGTGCAAAGAATCAATATGAGGTGGAGAACGATCCCAGACCGGTCACTGTGTGATAAATGAGTCATGCATATTCATGCTTCTGCATTTTTGCTTACATAGTTCATTTTCTCTCTTGGCTTTGATTCTAGCATTACCACCAGAACTGAGTTTGTATGTGTCTTACCTTTTCCCCCATATTTAGAACCAATTACCAACCATTTACAAAAATTCTTGAGGCTTCGGTTAAGGTTGCATTTGGAGTGTTTGTTGGTCACATGTCACTAATAGATCAATTCTCTTCCAGGGCGTAAAGGTCTTAGGAAGTAAGGTCACTGAAGATTCTGGGCACCTATGGGGAATTGGGAAAACTTTCACTTTTTCATGAAGGTAATTCAATGTACCTGGGCTGTGGGATCATCTCCTCAGGAAAAAAAAAATTAAAGTCTTATCGAAGGCATTAAAAGCTTATGAGACTGAGCACAGAAATGAAATGTTGGGCTCATTTTAGGTGGAAGAGGATATATTTCTGCATCTGTTCTCTCCAAATCATTATACTATCTCCCACAAGTTCAACAAATTAAAACCTGGCTTGTTTCCATCTCATTAGGGATCAATTTGCATGAATTATAGGTTTGCATTAGTCAAGATCTGTGTTTAATTACCAGAGTTGCATCAAAAAAGAAAAGAAGAAACTGAAGAAGTAGCCCTCACCTTCACACTCCTTGCAGTGATTTTAAATTGGACTTTATTACTAAAGTATGGAAAATATTTTGCAGTTAAAGGCTGCTGAAAAGTGGCTAAAGCTTTCCTGATAGTTTACCACCTTCTCCCCAACTCAAGCACCCTTCGATCTTCCTTCTGCATCTTCAAGTCCTGCCTGCCTCTGGAGGCCCAGGGCCACTGCCCCATCCTCATTGGGAGGCAGAATGCGGATGTGAAACAGATGCTTTGGGATTAACTAGGCTTGAGACTCATTCCTGGCTGTGCTTCTACTACGTAATAATAGGTACTGTTCTATTTCACTTTATCCTCTCAACAAGCCCACAGATTATGGGCTATGATTCCCAGCTTACACATGTGGAACTCGGGGCTTAAAAAAGTAAAATGACTTTCCCAAGGTCCCAGACTTGGGAAGCAGAGGTGCCCCAGTGAAAATCTATGTCTGCCTGTTGCTCTCAAATCAGGCTTGCAGATCTTGGTTATAGAAGACAAATTAGTACATATTGTTCTTTGGGATCTAGCCCCCTCCTATTCACACCTCAATTACCTTCGACTCCTCCCTTTCCGATATACCTATTCTCTCTATACCAATGTTACTTTCTTCCCTCTATCCCTCCAGACTTAGCCTTATCAATAAGGAAAGATGATAGATAGATAGATAGATAGATAGATAGATAAATGATAGAGAATATCCCTACCCACTGGTCCTTTTATCCATCTATGAAGTTATTCCTGGTTAATGTATGCCTGAGCTAAGTTAATAACCATTGATCTAGTTCATGTTTCTTGCTTAAATAATGGTGAGACCAAGACCCAGAGAGGGAAAGATAATTCTCAAATTCACACAGAGTTGCAGGCATCACCATGCGGGCTATAACTCACATCTCTGGCCACTCAGTCTTCTTTCCTGTCCACTTTCTCACTCTAACCTGCATGGAACATGAAATACGGACACTTAGAAATGGAGAAGGCTGTACATGGCATCTCAGCCAGACACTTCCCCCTGCAGTTGAAAGCACACAGGTCCAGAGAGCTTTAGCGACCCTTAGAGAGGTCATTAGTTCCCATAATTTAGCTGTAATACCAACCGTAGCCATCTGGGCTCAGTATTAAACTGGATAAGCCTGGAGTTTATATAGCCTTATTTACATAATGAGGTGCCAAATGGTCCGTCATCCAGTCATCCATATTCTTCCCCTTATTGTTTTAAAAACATTTTCTTCTTTTCAATGCAAATGAATACATTTCCAGTGTAAAAATATCAAGAACAAAGACCGATGCAGGATCCAAAGCAAAGGTTCCCCATCACGCCTTCTGTCCATGTCCAGTTCCCCAAGCAAAAGGCTCTTCCTTTTTGTGAACTCTTCCACATGCTGCTTTATGTGTTTCCAAACACCTGCATGTTTTGCAAACACAACTGCTCACACACATGAACGCAGAACACATCCACTGTTGATGTCTGGTATAGGCTCAACAGAGACTCCCCAGATTCATATGTTGAAGTCCTAACCCCAGGACTTCAGGGTGTGACTGTGTTTGGAGCTAGCTCTTAAAGGAGGCAACTAGGTGAACATGAGGCCATTAGAGTGGACCTTAATCTAATTTGGCGTCCTTATAAGAAGAGGAAATTCAGACACATGCACGCATAGCGAGGAGACCAAGTGAAGACCCAAGAGAGAGCTGGGGCATCTGCAAGCCAAGGAGCCAGGCCTCAGAAGCAACCATCCCCGCCGACACCTGGACCTCAGATTCCCGCCTCCAGATGGTGAGAAAATACATTTCTGTTGATTAAGCTGCCTGGTCTGTGCTACTTCGTTATGACAGCCTTGGCAAACTTAAATAAGACGTTCTTTGAAAACCATACTTGTGTGCAGAGGCTTGCTTTCTTTAAATCACTTCATTAAGGTGGGATTGGTATGCAGAAACACTACATGTTTAATACATACCATCTCATGAGTTTAGACATATGTAAACCCTGTGATGACTGTATGATTACAACACCACCACAGTCAAGTCCACAACATCCATCGCCTCCAGAACCTTCTGTTTGTCCCTTAGTCTTTTTGTTGTTGTTGTTTTGTTTTGTGATAAGAACACTTCACAGGTGACCTACCCTCTCAACAAATTTTTAAGTGCAGGATATACTATCGGTAACTGTGGAAAGGATGTTACACAGCAGATCTCTAGAACTTGCTCCTCTTCCAGAACTGGAATTTTGGATCTCTTAGCAACTCCCCGTTCTCTCTCCATTTTTTGCTTGTGTGAGTTTGACTATTGTGTGCATGTGGTGCTTAGGATTGAATCCAAAGGCGTTCTACCTCTGAACTACACCCCCAGCCCTATTTTTATTTTTATTTTTATTTTGAAACAGGGTATTGCTAGGTTGCTGACAGACTCAATAAGTTGCTGAGGCTGGTTTTGAACCTGTGATCCTTCTGTCTCAGCCTCCCAAGTACTGGGGTTACAGGCATGTGCCACCATGCCCAGCTGAGTTTGACTATTTGAAGCTTGTGTTTCTTTACTTACTATATCAGGGGCATCTATGGTAGAAC
>PVJS01015686.1:23542-38636 GCA_004027185.1 Glis glis | reverse complement strand
AAACCGGGTCTCACGAAGTTGCGGAGGGCCTCACTAAGTAGAGAGAGAGAGAAGCAGGGGGAGAGAGAGAGAGCTGAGGCTGGCCACGAACTCGGATCCTCCGGTCTCCGCCTCCCAAAGTACTGGGATTACAAGCGTGCGCCACCACGCCCGGCTTATTTTTATTTTTGAAACAGGGTCTTGCTAGGTTGATAAGTGTCTCACTACTTGCTGAGGCTCTCCTTGAACCTGTGACCTTCCATCTCAGCCTCTCAAGTACTAGGATTACAGGTATGCGCCACCACACCCGGCTAATGTTCTTAAAATAAGCCCTGTTTCTCTATATTTTAAAACATAAAGAAAAAAATCACAAAATACAGTAGCTTAAAAATGTGTATACCCTTTCAGCCAGCAATTTAATTTTTTAGGAATTTATCTTAAGGTGAAAGGAAACACATGATATAAATATGAACCCCCAAAAAACCCTGTAAGATTAAAATGGAATACCAGTCATTAAAATAACATAGGTATGTTTATTTGTTGATATGAAAAGGAAAATGTCCATGATATAGAGATTAGTGATTAAAACTAGTTGACTATCAACTAGTTTTACATGAAAAAATATATACATATGGATATATGCACGCACGCACGCACACACACCTCTATAGAAAGGTTTTAAAGTCAGAATCTAGGGTTCAAATCCTATTCTTAAACCTGGAGTGAAATACCTAACCTGTAAACTTTAGCTTCTTAATCTCTAAAATGGACAGTATAAAATCCTTATGAAGATTAAATATAATATTCATATGCATACATACATATGTACACACCCCCCAATGAATTTTTTAGCTATCAAAGAAAATAGGTAAGCATTACTTATTAATATTATTATTTATCCTTGGGACAATCAGTTTCTAAAAAGTGATAAATTATTCTGTTATTAATCAAAAGTTACATTCCAGAAAAGAGATTTGTACTTACCAGGATACAATGTAAATTTGTTAGATTCACAACCTCACAGACAGTTTTTATTCTATCTATTAGTCTTGCAAAATAGTTGACCATTTCTTCCCTTTTAATTATTTTTGCATATCGAGGGAAGGTGGGTGGAAGTAGCCTCTGGTTAACAAGGGGCTCAAAACCCATCATAATTGGATGATCTAAAAGGAAAAAGGGGGAAAAAGATTTTCAATGTTTCTTTGAATTTTAAACTGCAATTGCTATTAAATATAAAGAGAAATGCCAGTTCCAAAGGCACCTCTAAATAAATCCTAACACAAAATCTTAAAAATGGATTTTATAATGTATAACTAATGTATTTATATACACATTTTTCTTAAATGAGATAAGCAGACTCGTAACTCCAAAATTCTACTTCCTACCTACATGGTGGTGTTTGTGATGATGGAGGAGGATTTGCATCAAAACCCCAAGCCAAGAATGGGGTAATATGGGTTTATATGGTCTCTCAAGAAAGAGAAAATGTTCCATTAAACCATGTAATTGCGAAGAAACGTAAAGTGGGAGCATACACAAAAAATGTATGCAGCCAGGCGTGGTGACATGTGGCTGTATCCACGCACTTGGGAGACTTGTGACAGGAGGTCGCAGGCCAGTCTCAGCATCTTAGCAAGACCCGCTAGGGGTGTAACCCAGAGGCAGAATGCCGCTCGGTTCAATCCCCAGTACCAACAACAACAACAAAAATGTAGGCTTTTCTTCCCTTCCATTACTGCAGAAGAGAGCAATTCAAATTTAGCTACATAATAATTGAGAGCAGCAGAGCAGCCCCAGGTCCCAGTGAGTCCTGAATGTACGTGGTGCTGAGATGTGACTACAGAAATCCACGATATTTAAAAAAAAATCACAAGAGACCTGACGGTGAATTCTTTTTTCCCATTTTCTGCTAGTGATCTCACTTCTCACTCTAGTACAAAACTCCAAATAAGGTCTTTCTCAACTTGAAATCTAAAATGAGGATGCATAGATCAGAAGAAGTGACTATAAATTTTAGATTCAAAGTTCTTCTGCTGGTCTGCAAATAGGCTATAACCTAAGAATAAAAAGTTTCGGATGTCAATGAAAGATAAAATGAAAGCTGAACAAGTGTATATTACTAACAACTCAGAGAACGGACGGCCCAATTACAATAATGCCCCTGAGGCTTACACTACGACTCTTCAGGATCACTTAAACACAGATGCTCCCTAAGGTTCGTAGACTTCTTCCTCTTCTCCACATCAAGTTTTTCCTGGTGTGACTTACACATTTATATAAATTCCAATATAACTGATGACTATCAGACTAAAATCCTTAGTCCACATCTTTCTTCTGAAAAGTCTATGATTTCTAACTGCATAATGGAAATTTCTGCCTTGATATTCCAAATCATCTCAAAAGGGATATGTCAAAAAACTCTTTCCCCTAATATTTCCTGTCTCCTTATATTCCCTTTCTCAGTAAAAACTAACAAAAACAAAAAAACACTATTCTTTCAATCCTTAAACTAACAACCTTGTCTCTTCTCACTGCCTTATCTGCTTTTAGTCAACAACACCTAAGGATTACAATTTCTAAATGTCTACTGGATGCGTCCCCTCTTCACTCATAGTGTCCCTACAGCAGTCTAACTGCCCTGACTGCTCCTTCCTAAGTTAATCCTACACAAGGCCACTTCAACTGTTCTACCTAAAACACAGCCTGACTTCATTTTCCTCACCCCAAACTTTTGTGGACTTCCTATCCTATACAATATAGATTCTCTGGGAGTGCACTGGTTAAGTGTTCTACAATTTCCTGCTACTCATACAGAAAAAAAAAATTGTACTCCAACAGAAAATTATGCATTTGTCAAATTGATTCTATGTGAGCTACTTTACAAATCAATTGTAGGTAGTTAATAGAAAATTCAACCCTGACTGGTAGGTTCATAGACTTCTTTCCAATTCTATGAGAAAAAAACAGCTTTAATTAACTTGCAATTAATTTCACCAATGCATCACTCCATATAAATCTGTGCTGTTTAAAAATTTTTCATTTGATAGCCAGATGCGGTGGTACAAGCCTGTAATCTCAGTGACTTAGGAGGCTGAGGCAGGAGGATCCAAGTTTGAGGCTAGCCTGGGCAATTTAGGGAGACCCTAAATCAAAATAAACATTTTTAAAGGACCGGGGATGTAGCTCCGTGGTGAAGAACCCCTGGGTTCAATCCCCAACAGCAAAAAAGGAAAAAAAGAAAATAATCAAACCAGTTACAATATCTCATTGAATGAGTTTAACAAAATTCTTCAACACATGCTCATTTTTATATCTGCATCAGAGTCCTGGTTTCATCTTTTAACATTCCCTAAGTACCACAAGCTATAAGTAAGCACAGTGACTCACAGATAGATTCTGTTATGCCTCTTTATTTTTACACAAACTATTTTCTCTACCTGTAAAACTTACCTCTTATTCTTAGCCTGGAAGACTTGACATAGCTTGAATGTCTTCTCCTTGATCATGCACTACAACACTATGTGAAGTTATCACTGAACATCCTCCTCAGCCCCCAAATTCTTATGAAAGCAAGAAGGGGCTTGCGTCCCAAATACCTAGCTCATAACAGGCACTGAACATATGTTTACTGAATGACAAGATATGAAGTATGCCCAAAATAAAATGACTGAGCCAGGTGTGGTGGCACATGCCTGTAACCCCAGTACTTGGGAGGCTGAGACAGGAGGCTCACAGGTTTGATACCAGCCTCAGCAACTTAGCAAGACTCAGCAATGTAGTGAGACCCTGTTTCAGAACCAAAAATAAAAAAGGGCTGGGGAGCCTGGTGTGGTGGTGCATGCTTATAATCCCAGCACTTGGGAGGCTGAGATAGGAGAATTGCAGGTTTGAGGCCAGCCTCAGCACCTTAGTGAGGCCCTCCACAAATTAGTGAGACTTTGTTTCAAAATAAAAATAATAAAAATAGGGCCGGAGGTGTAGCTCAGAGGTAGAATGGCCCTGCGTTCCATCCCCAGTACCACAAAAAAAAAAAAAAAAAAAAAAAAAAAAAAAAAAAAAAAAAAAAAAAAGAGAAAGTGCTGGGGTATAGCTCAGAGGTAGAAGGTCCCTGGGTTCAATCCTCAGTACAAAAGCAAAGGAAAAAAAAAAAAAAACCAGACTCCTACCACTATAATGAAATTTGAATTTCTGATTTATAATACTTCATTTAGCACAGTAAAAGTAGTAGCAACAATGCTATAGAAGTGTGTGCTACCACGCCTGGCTTTTGAGGGAGAGAGGAAGAGAGAGAGGAAGAGAGAGAGAGAGAAAGAGGAGAGGGAAAGAGAGAGGGGGGAGGGGAGGGGGAGAGAGGGGAGGAAGGGAGGCAAGGAGGGAGGGATGGCGAGCGCACACGAGCGAGTCAGAGAGCAAGCTGTATCAGAGATTGAACCCAGAGGCATTCTACCTCAGACCTACACCCCCAGCCCTATTTTATATTTTATTTTGAAACAAGGTCTTATTAAGTTGCAGAGGGTCTCACTAAGTTGCTGAGGCTATCTGTGAACCTGTGATCCTCCTGTTTCAGCCTCCCAAGTACTGGGATTACAGGTGTGCACCAACACGCCCGGCTGCTTTTCATTCTTGATACACAGATTTTTCAGTCCTTAAACTGCAAGTAGAAGATGAAATGGATGATATCCACTCATAAAAATCTGTATTACCAAAGAAAAAAGTAAGTATTAGTGGGAAATGAACAATGAATACAATATAGTCTGTACTTCATTTTTATACACATTCAAAAGTACAATATAAAACAACATCGAGCAGAGTGTGGTGGTGCATGCCTGTAATCCCAGTATTTGGGAGGCTGAGACAGAACTGGTCAGCCTCAGCAACTTACAGAGACTCTCGGCAACTTAGTGAAGACTTTGTTTCAAAATAAAAAAAATAAAAGAAGGCTGGGAGTATATAGCTCAAAGTGAATGTTCCTGGGTTCAATCTCCAGTACCCCCTCAAAATAAACCCCACCAACCAGTATTGATTTCTGACACTCATTCAGCAGTCCTTTCACACTGTAGGGCATTTGGCAGAATTCCTGGCCTCTGCTCACTAGCTGCCACTAGGACCGCTGCCCCCAACTGTGAAATTAAATACGTATCCAGGCCAAATGTCCGTAGGGGGCCAACAGAGAACCACTGATCTAGAAAAATACAGTAATTATAATTTACTGTGGAAAGCCGGGTGTGGTGGCGCACGCTTATAATCCTAGTACTTGGGAGGCTGAGACAGGAGGATCCGGGTTCGCGGCCAGGCTCAGCTACTTAGTGAGGCCCTCTGTAACTTAGTGAGACCCTGTTTCAAAATAAAGAATAAAAAATAGGGCTAGGGGTGTTGCTCAGAGGTAGAATGCCCCTGGGTTCCATCCCCAGTACCGCAAAAAAAAAAAAAAAAAAATTGTGGATACATCCAGGATGTAACAGAACACCTAGCCCATAGAAAAAAGAGAGGAAAAGCCGGTGTGGTGGCTCACGCTTGTAATCCCAGTACCTGGGAGGCTGAGACCGGAGGATCCCGGTTCGTGGCCAGCCTCAGCTACTTAGTGAGGCCTCCGCAACTTAGTGAGAGCCTGTTTCAAATTAAAGAATAAAATAGGGCTGGGAGTGTAGCTCAGAGGTAGAATGCCCCTGGGTTCCATCACAGTATCGCAAAAAAGAAAAAATAGGGGACAGAATTCCTAGAAGTGAAGACTAAGGAAAGACCAAAAGGATGGGAAGTCAGTCAGTCAAAGGAAAAAATATTACTCAGGACAAAGTATTCCAAGTATATCTAATACACACATACACTTCTATCCCCTCAACACAGTTAGAATTTTGGTTATGACTAATATTCAACACCTGCATCGTTATGATTAAATGATATTCACACCTAGGCCAAACTTTTGTTTCACTTGTTTTGCTTTGTTTCTTAACACTTAATTCAACCACAAGCCATCCGCAAATCCTTAGTCTCTTGAAAATGTAGGCCCGCCCTCTGTATCTGCAGATTCTAATTTCAAAGGCCTAACAGCCAAGATTGTGCGCTGCGTAATTACACATAAGATGCCTGCATCTATACTGAACCCCAACAGACTTCTGTCATATCCCTTAAACAATACACTCTTTTTTTTTTTTTTACGGTACCGAGGATTGAACCCAGGCACGTTCTATCTCCGAGCTACACCCCCAGCCCTATTTTTTATACTTTATTTTGAAACCAGGTCTCACGAAGTTGCGAAGGGCCTCACTAAGCAGCTGAGGCTGGCCGCGAACCCAGATCCTCCAGTCTCAGCCTCCCAAGTACTAGGATTACAAGCGTGCGCCACCACGCCCGGCTTAAACAATACACTCTATTTATACAGTATTCACACTGTATTAGGTATTGTAAGTAATCTAGAGATGATTTTAAGTATAAGGGAAGATGCATATAATTTATATGCATATACTATACCCTTTTTTTGGTGTGTGTGTGTATGGTACTGGGGATTGAACAGGGAAGTATTCTACTTCTGAATTACACCCCAGCCCTATTCTATTTTTTACTTTGAAACAGAGTCTCACTAAGTTGCAGAAGGTCTCGCTAAGTTGCCAAGGTTGGATTCGAACCTGTGCTCCTCCTATCTCAGCCTCTCAACTACTGGGATTACAAGTGTGCGCCACTGCACCCAGCTATCCTATTCCATTTTATAGAAGAGACGTGAACATCCAAGGATTTTCGTTATCCACAGGGGTTCCTGGAACCAATACCCTTTGGATACCAAGGGAAGCCTGTATTTTGTCTAAGACAGCTTCCTTAGAGGTTTGTGACTTTCTACATCTGGACTTGGCCTCCATCCATGGTGTGCGGCTACTGTCTGTGATTTTCCTTTACCACCATCCTGGGGATGTCATTATTTTTTATGTTGGATTTCATATTCCCTAAACTCCAAGCTTTCCTCTTTCTTGATTTATTGTCTTTTTTTTTTTTTTTCTGGCGGTACCGGGGATTGAACCCAGGGGCGTTCTACCTCTGCGATACACCCCCGGCCCTATTTTTTTATACTTTATTTTGAAACCGGGTCTCACGAAGTTGCGGAGGGCCACACTAAGTAGAGAGAGAGAGAGAGAGAGAGAGAGAGGGAGGGAGCTGAGGCTGGACACGAACCCAGATCCTCCGGTCTCCGCCTCCCAAAGTACTGGGATTACAAGCATGCGCCACCACGCCCCGCTATTGTCTTGTTTTAATGGACTATAATCTTCCAAAAGTTCTGGGAGGTAAATATTCTGAGACCATATGCCTGAAATTCTTTCCTCAAAATGTTGTATTAGAAACCATTGTCCTTCAAAATTCTGAAATGATTACTCCAGTGATTTTCTTTTACTCACAATTCTGAGATATAATTAACATACCCTAGCCGGGTGTGGTGGCACACACTTGTAATCCCAGTACTTGGGAGGCTGAGACAGGAGGATCACAGGTTCGAGGACAGCCTCAGTAAGTAGTGAGACTCTCATCAACATAACAGAGGTATGTGTGGGAGCAATACAGCGGCAGACAGGATACCTAGGCCTACCCAGAGGAGTGAGGGTAGACTGTGTAAGAGAGGTGATGACTTCTCAGACAAAGGAGTATAAAGGAGAGGTAAATGAAGTCACTGCTGACACCACCACATGAATACAAGACGGAGTCTACACACAGAGTCCAAACAATAAGATACAGTAGAAAACCAAGTTCTACAATACTGTTTTCAGTCTAAAATAAACTTACAAAGAGGGAGCCCAAAACATTCTCTTGTAAGTCTTTGGAGGAAATCTTCCTAAGTCCAGGCAGACTAACTTTAAATGAAATTTCAGAACAAACCAAACACAATATATTTTAGATGGAAAAATGTAAGCACAAACTGGACAATTACCTCCTTTCGTGGTGTCATTCTGGGCCTGGATGCCATGATGCAATGAATTATGAATGGCAGAAAGAAGATCTGCTGCTTGAACCATCAATTTTTGAGCTTCTGCGACAGCACTGGTCTAGCAAACAAATCACCAAAAACATTCTTACATATTCTTTCACTGAAAGATATACATTAAATAGGAAAATCCTATAAACAATAATGAAATTAAATGCCTGCTGCAACGATACTGGTTTTCACAAATTATTCACTTACTACAGGAAGCCCAGATCCTGCTAGGATAAAATTGTTTTTTGCTCTCACATCTCTATTCTGGAGGCCCTATTTAAAAAATTAGGAAACATTTCAAGTTTACTGTATTAATCTTTTCTTTTTGGTACTAGGGATTGAACCCGGGAACATTCTCTGAGCTACACCCCCAGCTCTTTTTTTAATTATTTATTTATTTTATGGTACTGAGCACTGAACCCAGGGCCAGTCTGCCTCTGAGGTACACCCCCAGTCCTATTTTATTTTTTATTTGAAACGTGGTCTCACTAAGTTGCAGAGGGCCTTGCTAAATTGCTGAGGCTGGCCGTGAACCTGGGATCCTCCTATCTCAGCCTCCTAAGTACTAGGAATACAGACATGCACCACCACATCTGGCTTTTTTTTTTTAATTTGAAACAGTGTCTTGCTAAATTGCTGAGGCTGCCCTCGAACCTGCAATCCTGTTTTGGCCTCCCAAGTACTAGGATTACAGGCATTTGCAACCACGCCCAGTTCTAATATTAATCTTATTGTTTTAAATAAAAACCAGAGATGTAGTTAGCTGAGAAATGAAAAATGTTCCAACAATTCTGGTATGTTCACCAATATGAGGGGAAGGAAAATATAGAATTATAGTAGTTAGATCAATGGTAAAGACTGGATCTCTACTTACCATCTATGAACTATTCATAAATCTGCCTGTAATTGACTTGTGTCAATGCAAAAATACACACACACACACAAAATACCATCTAGGACCTGTTTTTTGATTCTATGCAAATCCAACAGTTAATTATTTAACTGAAGGGAAGGACAGGCCTACCTAAAATTCTCATTTTGATTTTCTCCTTTTCAGTCCACAAAATACGACATTCCACAAGGGATTTCAGCTTCTGTTACTTTATTTTTGTATCAACAATAGAGATGGATATATGATGGAGTAGAATGTAAGATCCATACCACTTCTCGACATCGAATGCTGAGTGCTTGAGATCAGGAGCCCTGCAAGAGCGAAGTCTCAGAACTGCTTCACTCAACTTCCTGATCTTAAGGACTCAGCATTCGGTGTATTTACACCAGAGTAACCCTAATGATTTTCTTGAGAAGTGATATGAATTCACATTCTACTCCATGACATATCCATGTCTTCTGTAAGGCATTCCATCCAAAAATCACTTAAATAGACAAGTGACAGTAAATGAGTGCCCTTACCTCTTTCTTAGTAAAGGCTATAAGTACTGTCAATAACACACGAGTAAATTTCACTCTGCTGAATACTGCTAAACATTGCTGGTGCTGAAAAAACAAGAGAAGACTAGAAGTTAAAACATGCAAAGCCTGGCAAAGTAATCTCACTTTAAAATATATTATTTAACTCCTAGATCTCAATGTTAATAACTTAATACAGCACACACACCTCCACTTACAGGTTTTTAAATGCCTAAAATATGAGCTGCAAAAAACATAATAAATCAAAGCCTATTATTTTGAAAATGAAAGAAAAGTAATGTTTCTATAGCAACAGGAATGATTTTTTTCCTAAGTCAAAAGTTGCATTATTAACTCAAAGTGATTTAATTAGCATTTTTAAAAGATGGATTAAACAGTGTTATAAGCAGAGTAAGAAAATCTAGAATCTTCACAAAAGCTCAGCAATTTTTGATAATGTGGAAGTTCTTGAGCTTTGCCAAGCTTTGATGCATCATCTGTAAAAGATTGTTTCTTTCTTCCTACCTCACAGGAATACTGAAGAGTTCTGAAATCATGTATTTCAAAGAGCGGTATTATCTTATCAAAATAAATACAAGGGACGTAAAATCCCTTGCAATGTCCAATTTTTAAAGAAATACCTTAAAAAGGGCTTCCATAAATTATAACGCAGTTCATAAAACTATAACATTAAGAGGTAGACTTCTCTGATATTATCTACCAGAAAATAAGTTCAATTACTTCTAGTTCAACTTCTGGATCTCTTTCTTCTCCTTGTCGACTTCGAGTACTCTAAAATTTTAAAAAAGGTAAATTAAAACAAATACAATTCTGGAGAAGTACTAGACTATAAATATACAAGGTAAAGAAAGCACTATGTTAATTTATTGAGTATACATAAAAATCTATTTTAGGAAAAATATCTGGAGGAAAAAAAAGTTGTGTCCAGTATTTACTTCCCTCCTATTAATGTTATATACAGAAAGTTCACTTTGATATAAATTATAAAGATCAAGAAAAGAATCAGGTAGTGAAACAGCAAAAGCAAAACAATAAAAGAAGCACATAGTACTACTTTCCTTTAAGGGATCTATTAATTGAAGCTCCTGATATTCTTAAAATTAGCCAAGCCGGGCGTGGTGGCGCACGCTTGTAATCCCAGTACTTTGGGAGGCGGAGACCGGAGAATCCGGGTTCGCAGCCAGCCTCAGCTCTCTCTCTCTCTCTCCTCCCTGTGTCTCTCCCTGTCTGTCTGTCTGTCTCTCTCCCTAGTGAAGCCCTCCACAACTTCGTGAGACCCAGTTTCAAAATAAAGTATAAAAAAATAGGGCCAGGGGTGTAGCTCAGAGGTAGAATGCCCCTGGGTTCAATCCCTGGTACCGCAAAAAAAAAAAAAAAAAAAAAATAGCCATTAGGAAAAAGTAGCAACCTTTAAAAAAAAATCACATCACAAAAATAAAGTTGCATGGTCAATACTAATCCAGTTGTATCCTAAAATGCAAAATATTTTGTCAATACAATAGTTATAGCTGACTGTTCTATGGAATAGAATTCCAGGACATTAGCATTGGAAGAACTGGCAAGCAGAATTCTAGCCCTCGAGCTTCCACTCACAAGTAGGTGCACTTAAGTAAGACTAAGTCAGCTTAACTCCTTTGAGCTCTATTTCCCTCACCTGAAAGTGGGGTACTGTGTGTGTTTAATTACTTAATTAGTGAATAACTGTAAAAAATAAAAAGAGAATGAGTCGGGCGTGATGGCGCACACCTGTAATCCCAGTACGTGGGAGGTTAAGACAGGAGGATTGCAGGTTTGAGGACAGCCTCAGCAAGTAGTGAGACTCATTAACCTAGCAAGATTCTGTTTCAAAATAAAAATAAAAAAGGAGGCCGGGCGTGGTGGCGCACAATTGTAATCCCAGTACTTTGGGAGGCGGAGACCGGAGGATCTGGGTTCGTGGTCAACCTCAGCGCACCTGCGCGCGTACGCGCACGCGATCTCTCCTCTTTCTCCTCCCTCCCTCCCTCCCTCCCTCTCTCTCTCTCTCTCTCTCTACCTAGTGAGGCCCTCCGCAACTTCGTGAGACCCGGTTTCAAAATAAAGCATAAAAAAATAGGGCCGGGGGTGTAGTGTGGAGGTAGAACGCCCCTGGGTTCAATCCCCGGTACCGCAAATAAATAAATAAATAAATAAATAAATAAATAGGGCTGGGAGTGCAGCTCAGAGGTAGAATGCCCCTGGGTTCAATCCCCAGTACCACACACAATAATAAATACATAAATAAATAGAGAATAACCTAAATTTTCTTTGAAAACCATAGCATTATACAATTATAAAATCATAGTAGAACTATAATGTTTTTCCCCTCGTAATCTCTATGAGAAGCAAACCATCAGGGTCATACAGCTGAGGAATGGCATCGGGAAGGCTCTCTCAGATCTGCAACGTCACCATGTGCTGAGCTCACCTACTGGACTCAAGATAGAAAGCTACTAAAGGCACAAAGGTGAAGACCATCTTTACCTTGAGTAACTTAAAACTCTAGTGGGGGAAATACTATTCTTAAACTGCCATACTAAAAGTCTAAAACACTGGCAGATAATGGAAAGAACTGAGAGGGCTAAGTTTTCAAAACTTGAAGATATTATCTTTATCAGCATCTCTTCTGTTTTCAAATTCACTGCAAAAAAGGCAGTACATATAAAGAGATGGATGGTTCTACCTATATTAGCTATTTATTATTTATTTGTTTATTTACTGTGGTACTGGGGACAGAACCCAGGGGCGTTCTACCTCTGAGCTACACCCCCAGCTCTATTTTATTTTTTATTTGGAAACAGGGCCTCCCTAAGTTGCTGAGGCTGGCCACAAACCTGCAATCCTCCTGTCTCAGTCTCCCAAGTACTGAGATTACAGGCATGTGACACCACACCTGGCTTATATTAGCTATTTATAATTAGATAGTTAATCTGACACTTAGAAGAATTCCAAAGCCCTACATCAAAGAAAAAAAATATACCTTTACTCTTCTTTGCATGTCATCCTCCACATCTTTTAGCATGCCTAGAAAGAGAAATAGTAAGTTTAAAAATGAAACAACTCAAAACATAAAACTTGTGAATTATTTTCATAAGTGGTTTTACCTGTAACTCGAAGATCTGTCACACTGTTAGCCATTTTAAATCCGTAAGTCATTGACTGAAAATCTTCCTATACAAAAAAGGAATAATTAGACCCTTGAGTATCAACAAAACCTTAGTATTTCTCTCACGAAATCACTACTTAATAAGAAAACAGAAATGGAATGGCATCCAGCTTGTAATTACTATCATACATCAAGCTTTCTTTATAGGCATACACTTAAAAATGCAAGATTTATACCAGACTTACTTCAAAACTTATTAAATGCTGCTTTTGACCTGTTATGCTACAAAGGTTAAGCACTGTCAAGTAGAATTACTCAAAAATGATGGCGAAACCACATTCTACAGCCTGCATGCATTTGGTCCCTTATACAGTCTCAAGGAATGTATAACCCATGAGGTCAGGGCTTTGTTTTATCCACTGCTTTATCTTAAGGGCTTACAATATTGCTTGGCACAAAGTACTTATTGTTCAATAAATATCTATTGAATAAATAAATGACTTGCTTCAGGGTAGGGTCAAAAATGCAAAAGGCTGGTTACCTTCAAAGTACAACTGGCTGTCTATAAGACACACTGGGGAGTGGCAGAGACCATGGCAAGTTGGAGAACAATGCCTCAATAACAGAAAGTCAGCCACTACTTACCATATTGTGGCCAGTGTGGTCAGGCCTCCTAATTTTTTTTTTTTTTTTTTGCGGTACCGGGGATTGAACCCAGGGGTGTTCTACCTCTGCGCTACACCCCCGGCCCTATTTTTTATACTTTATTTTGAAACTGGGTCTCACGAAGTTGCGGAGGGCCTCACTAAGTAGAGAGAGAGACAGAGAGAGGGAGAGCTGAGGCTGGCCGCGAACCCGGATCCTCCGGTCTCCGCCTCCCAAAGTACTGGGATTACAAGCGTGCGTCACCACGCCCGGACAGGCCTCCTAATTTTTCAGAAGAAAAATCTAGGGATTTGTTTTTGTTTTCAACATGAATAGTCTTCTGATTTCCCCCCCCCTTTTTGGGACTAGGGATCGAACCAAGTGGCATTCTATCACCAAGCTATACCCCCAGTCCTTTTTGTGTTTTATTTTGAAACAGGGTCTCACTAAGTTGTTAAGGGTCTCACTAAATTACTGAGGCTGTTGTTGAACCTGAAATCCTCCTGTCTCAGCCTCCCAAGTACTAGGACTACAGACATGTACCACCATGCCTAATTTTTAAAAAGCTAAGTAGGTCAACATTGTGTATATAAACCAAAACACAGAGATACCTGTTAAGGTTTACCTGTGAAACATTAGTTTGCTAAAGAAGAGTCTAAGGAGAACTACCTTTTGGGCAGAATATCACATATTCTGTGTAATAAACATAAGCCCCAATAACAAGAATTTAATCTAAGTCAATGGAAGACTGAGAGCACGGGGGTCACATAGACAGATTGCTGCTGTTAAAAGATCACTCTGAAGCCGGGCGTGGTGGCACATGCTTGTAATCCCAGTACTTGGGAGGCTGAGACAGAAGGATCACAGGTTCACGGCCAGCCTCAGCTACTTAGTGAGGCCCTCTGCAACTTAGTGAGACCCTGTTTCAAAATAAAGAATAAAAAATAGGGCTGGGGGTGTAGCTCGGAGATAGAATGCCCCTGGGTTCAATCCCCAGTGCCAAAAAAATCACTCTGGAAGCTTTGTGGACTTGCAGATGAAAATCAGAATGAACCCAAGAGACCATGAGTGGACAAGGATGGGACTTTAACAGAAGGCAGAGCTGAATGTGAGTATGAGGTAAACTATATGATCAAGCACCATCTCCATCTGAGATTTGCAGTCTTAAAATTAAAGTGAGAACAGACACACAGATGTGGGTTTTCTCTAGCAGCTTCTGCTGCTTGGGTACAAGCAGGGAGTGGGCAGATGGCTAGAGTTTTGCCAGATAAGTGACACAAATGATGAGCAGGGCAAAAGAACTAACGGTATTTGAGTGATTTCAGCAGTGGACCATGGAAAAGAGGCTGTAAGAAAAATAACAGAATAATCAAGTGGCAGCATCTATGAACTGGAGGTAACAGTGGAACTGAAGGATAGTGAGAGTAAGGGAATCAAAAATATTTCAGAAGTTGGTGCGGTGGCACATGCTTTTTTTTTTTTTTGCGGTAGTGGGGATTGAACCCAGGGGCATTCTACCTCTGGGCTACACCCCCAGCCCTATTTTTTATTCTTTATTTTGAAACAGGGTCTCACTAAGTTGCGGAGGGCCTCACTAAGTTGCTGAGGCTGGCCACGAACCTGGGATCCTCCGGTCTCAGCCTCCCAAGTACTGGGATTACAAGCGTGTGCCACCACGCCCAGTCACATGCTTTTAATCCCAGTACCTGGGAGGCTGAGACAGGAGCAACGCTGGTTCGAGGGAGCTTCAGCAACTTAGCAAGGCCCTTTGCAACTTAATGAGGCACTGTTTCAAAATAAAAAATAAAATAGGGAGGGCTACACACAATAAACAAAAGCTAGAAAGTAAGGGACAGTGATCAAAGGGCAGCATGGTTGAAATCAAGATGTATGTGTGGGAGGATGTGAATAGATACCCTTAGTACCCCAGTTAGCCTCTTATGAATGACAACTGAACTATC
>PVJS01015686.1:0-23442 GCA_004027185.1 Glis glis | reverse complement strand
CTAAAGAAAGCATATCCTCAACTGTATTAATTTAGCATCATTCTTTTTTCCTGCAGTGCTGGGGATCAAACTCAGGGCTTTGCACGTTTGGCAAGCACTCTACCACTGAACTATACCCCCAGACTGGACTACAGCATCTTTTAATGAGTCTTCTGTTGGTGGTTATGGACAGTTTATAGATTTTAGGTAACCACAAATATCATGATTAACATCCTTGTATACTTACAAGGGCAAATATTTGGAGGATAAGATGCTAGAAGAGAAACTGCTAAGTCAAGATATGTGCATTTCAAATTATAATAGATATTACCATACTTTTCTTTTCAAAAGTTTTAAGATTTAACACACCTATTGCAAAGTACGAGTCTTAGCCGGGAATGGTGGTGCACACCTGTAACCCCAGTACTTGGTAGGCTGAAAAAGGAGGATTGAAGGTTCAAGGTCAGTACAATAACTGAGTGAGACCTTGTTTCAAAATAAAAAATAAAACAGGGCTGGGGGGTGTAGCTAAGAAGTAGAATGCTCGTGTGTTTAATCCCCACTAAAACACAACAAAAACTCTTCATGATTATACATACAGGCAAAAATATGTATCATAAAACTATTTAAATACATTACATAGGACTTCTTATATTACAAAATCTTACCTCTTCAAAAACAGCAGCTTTATTTACTTTTTCCCTTGCAATGTCACATATTTTCAAGATTCCCAGAGCAAAAGCTTTCATGGCAGGATCTTCTATAAAGTCTGGATTATGAATGTAAAGGCACGTAAATACTGTCTGTGCCAAGGAATGGCCTTCTAACCATGTTATCTATAAAGAAATAAAAGAACGTACATATTTGAGGTGATACGAGTCTGCAAGTCTAAACTGATCCAAGAATCAAAGGCCAGAGTGCCAAAGACCCAAATAAATAGAAACTAATCACAAGACTCAAAAAATAATTAAAGGTAAGGTCAGAAAAGATAGAAGAAAATTGGAATTCACTTTCATTGATTGAAGTTTTAAATCATACACAGGTCAAATATCCTTTATCTGGAATGCTTAGGACCAGAAGTGTTTCAGATTTCAGTTTTTTGGATTTGGAATATCCTCCTAGATTTCACCTGGTGAGCTTCCCTAATCTGTAATCCAAAACACTCTAAAATCTCTAATGTTTTGAGCATCATGTCAGTGCTAAAAAAAAAATTCAGATTTTAAGTGGGGCCCAGCGGTACATGCCTGTACTCCCAGTACTTGGAAGACTGAGAAAGGATCACAGGCTCAAAGCCAGATAGCAGTAAGTTCTAAAAAGAATTTGTTTCTAAAAAAGAAAAGATAGTGCTAGGGGTGTAGTTCAGTGGCAAAACGCCCCTGGTTTCAATCCTCAGTACCACCAAAAAAAAATTCAGATTTTAGATTTTCAGATTAGGGATGCTCAACCTGAACTATAAAGATCAGCTATCTATGGGAAGAAATTTCATATACAGTAATTCAGTTTGCAATATATTTGGAACTAATGAAACTAGAATGTCCCTTTACGTAGCATTCAAATACAATCAACTCCACAATGTAATCAATAAGAGTAAAAAACTGGGGAATTCACAATTTTACAACTAATCATTACGTTCCTGCCTCTCATTCAACTCTTTTTTTTATCATCACCCACCACTACTAACTCAGCCAATAGCTTATCTCATCTAGATTACAAGAAACTATGCAATGGTTTCCTAACTCCCATCTCTAACTCAATACCTCCAACCAGAGAGATCTTTTATAAAAACGTTTTTAATTGGTGCATTATAATTATCCGTAATGAGAGAACTCACTGTGATATATACGTACACACACGTAGCATAATTTGGTCAATTTAATTCCCAGTACCTCCCTTACCCTTCCCCTCCGCCCTTCATCTGATCTACTGGTCTCCCTTCCGTTTCCATGAGATCTCTTTCTTCCCTCTAACTTCCACATTATGAGAGCAAACATGATCCTTGACTTCCTGACTCTGGCTTATTTCACTTATCATGATGTCCCCCAGTTCCATCCATTTTCTGCAAATGACATAATTTCATCCTTTTTTGTGGCTGAATAGAACTCCACTGTGTATATATTCCACATTTCTATTATATGTATTCATCAGATGTTGACAGACACAGGCTAGTTCCCTAACTTGGCTATTGCGAATGTGCAGCTATAAACATGGGTATGTATGTCCCACAATAGTAAGCTAACTTTACTTCTTTTGGATAAATATACCGAGGGGTGGTATATCTGCGTCATATGGTGGTTCTATTCCTAGTCTTTTGAGTAACCTCCATGCTGATATCCATAGTGGTTGTGCTAATTTACATTCCCACCAATATGTATCAGTGTTCCTACTTTCCCTACATCCTCGCCAGCATTTATTATCTGTATTCTTGATGACTGCCCTTCTAAATGCAGTGAGATGAAATCTCAAGTGTAGTTTTGCATTTCCCTGATCGCTAAAGATGTTGAACACTTTCTCATGTATTTGCTGGCCATTTGAATTTCTTCTTTTGAGAAATATTTAGTTCATTTGCCCATTCATTTATTGGTTTTCTTTTTGGTATTTTTTGAGTTCTTCATATATTCTGATTATTAATCCCCAGAGGGATCTTTCTACAACACAAAGACAAGCATTCAACACTATTTTACTATATGCTAGAAGGTAAGAACACCAACAATAGTCATAACTGAGTAACTACTGTGTCTCAAGTATTATACTAGGTATTTTCAAATATTTTTATCTCATTTTTTCCTAACACTTTGAAAAAGGTGGTACTTTTCTCCTTTTACAAGTAAAGAAACAGAGTCAAAGAATTTAAATAATTTGTCCAAGCTTGTATAGTTATATTTTACACTAAAGTCCAGGAATTCTGCAGTGGAGTAAGACACATGCTACTGCATTACAAAATGAGAAATGAATGTGAAAAATATACTTATGGTATATGAAATAACTGCAGAAGACTCTCGGGATTTAAAACCCTCTGCTTATTAAAGCACAAATTTGCCAGGCGTGGTGGCGCACGCTTGTAATCCCACAGTACTTGGGAGGCTGAGACCAGAGGCTCTGGGTTCGTGGCCAGCCTTAGCTACTTAGTGAGGCTTCTGCAACTTAGTGAGACCCTGTTTCTTTTTTTTTTTTTTGGCGGTACCGAGGATTAAATCCAGGGGCATTCTACCTCCGGGCTACATCCCCAGCCCTATTTTTTGATCTTTATTTTGAAACCGGGTTTCACTAAGTTGCAGAGGGCCTCGCTAAGTAGCTGAGGCTGGCCGCGAACCCGGATCCTCTGGTATCAGCCTCCCAAGTACTGGGATTACAAGCGTGCGCCACCACACCCGGCTCCCCTGTTTCAGTATAAAGAATAAAAAATAGGGCTGGGGGTGTAGCTTGGAGGTAGAATGCCCCTGGGTTCAATCCCTGGTACCAAAAAAACCAAAAAAGCACAAATTCTTAAATACAGTTCCCCAGTGTCTCATGGAATAGTTCAACTTTGGCAAAAGCCGTCCCTCAGCTTACCTCTCCCTCCTTCTCTAGTCTCATACTCAGCCCACATGGTTCCATGGCAGACTTCAATCACAAGCAGCTTTTTTCATGAGTCCGCAAATGGGACATTTTTACTGTCATGCCTTTCCCATATGTCCTCTTTGCCTGCAATCTTCTGTAAGTTACCTCTTGTCGTATGCCCACCATTCTTTAGTACCTCATACAAGTACCACGTCCTTTTTACAGCCTTCCTTATGCTCCCAACCCAGACCTAATTACCCCTCCTCTCTGACCCACAGCACCATATCAAAAGCAATGACATGTTGTCAGAATTGTTTCTTTGCATGTCTGTCCCCAGCAAAAGATCCTCTCTCTTTTCCCTACTCCACTAGGACTATAGACTGAGAAAAGGTAATGTTTACCCTTAGGTGAATGAGACAGCTTTGGAGAACAAATGATCAGGATCAGGATTTTGGCTATCCCCCTTCTTAGCAATCTAGTACCTAATGGATGCAAGGCCTAAGTCAAAGTTATGTGTGTAAAACAACTAAAGTGTGTCTTTCTAACACACCTGACAATATCTGCTCAATGAACACATGTAGAAATTTTACATGTTTCTAAGGATGATGATTTGATGTTGATTTACAAAGAAAGGATGTTCAGAATGTAGGGGGGAAAAAGCTGTAAAAATCAGAAAGAATTTTTCTACAATTAAACAACACTGACTAGGGAAGACATTTATCCAGCAGAGATAAATCACTAAAAAATTTCCTTCAAAGAAAATTGCCAGTTTACCAGAATTTCTACATTAGAAAAAAAAATCTCTCCAAACCAATTCAAACCTCCCTTTGGTATAATTATGTTTATCTTACTGAACTTTCCAATTTCAGATTTGTTTCTCTGGGTAACTTTAGAACAAAAAGGTCATTTTGGATAAGAGCTACACTAATATCTTACTGAGAAGAAAATATCCCTTTACCCAGAAAATGAGAGCCTAAAAGCATCCAGGTGAAAAATGAAATGGTGTTTCCTGTGGCATCATCTAGCTGGTAATCTTATGTACCTCTCTCTTACTGGGCCTGGCATTATATATATTTTATGCTCAATATTGGTGTATGTACTTTAAAGTTCAAAGATTCAGATAGATTTTTTATTAACAGTCTTATTTTAATTCTTACCAAACAGCAAAAACATGTATCCATTATCCCTATTAATTCAGGCAACGTGAGGTCTTTAATTTTAATGGTGCCATCCTGAAAAAAGTGGAAAATGACATATAAGCAAAAACTTTTTTAAAAAGTTTTGAGTATTATGTACAGTAGCATTTTGGATTCCAAAAATTAGATACTTAAAAAACAGCAACTCTAAGAAAATGTAACATCATCTGATAAAACTAAGACACTTAGTTAACTCTGTATTCATGAAAACTATACATCTTTTTAAATTTTATTTTAATAACAAATAAAATTATAAAAAATAACATATCTTAAACAGGTCATTTCAGTAAGAAAAATCAAAGACATTGAAACAATAAAGGCCTTTATAATGAAATAAGAAGTCAAATCAAGTATTTAAAAACACAGTTCAATTTAGTTTGTTCATTTGTTTGTTTTGTGGTACTGGGGATTGAACCCAGGGGCATTCTACCTCTGAGCTACACCCCCAGCCCTATTTTATTCTTTTATTTTGAAACAGGATCTCAGTAAGTTGCAGAAACTGGCCACGAACCTGCAATCCTCCTGTCTCTGCCTCTCAAGTACTGGGACTACAAGCATGCACCACCATGCCCGGCTTCAAATTAGTTTTAAGCATTAATAAATATGAATCATTCTAATGACTCAAAACTACTTACAAAGAAAAAAAACTTCTTTTTTGGTACTGGGGACTTAACCCAGTGGCATTCTACCTCTGGACTACACCCCAAGCCCTTTTTATTTTTATTCTGAAACAGGTTCTCACTAGGTTGCTGAGAGTCTCACTAAGTTGCTCAAGAGGCTGGCCTCAAACCTGTGATCTTCCTGTCTCAGCCTTCCAAGTACTAGGATTACAGGTAATGCACCACCATGTCCAGCTAAAAATAAACGTTTTTAAGAATACTTTCCACAAGTCAGTTATATACTACTTACAAATTCTTTTTATACTATCCATTTTGCTTAGCTAATCTTCATTCATAAAACATGCAAAATTAAACTCTGGTAGCTACAAATGAATTGCTAAATCAATTCTCATTGAGTAAATTTTAAATTCATAACCATTAGCATTTTGCTTAATATATTAATAATATATAAAATGCAATTTCTAAGCCAATTACCCTGGTATATGAATATATACTCAAATGCTTTCAAAAATTAATTAAAAAATACACAAATGAACAAATTTAGAGCAAGTTTATAATGAAAGTCTCAAATAATGTGTAGATTTTTATAGGCAACTAAAGATTATAACTAATTCTTGATTATATAGATGAGATGCTTTAAAATATTCACTTTAAGTTAACATACTCAATTTGATTTCATTATTAAGCACATTTTAATATATGAAATCACAAAAGACAGAAGAAAATAAAAAGTACAATGTGATTACCTTGATAGCTTGTTCAAAATTGAGAACTTTTCGATTAACTTGGTTTCCAATCATGCCAGCATCCATTTTGGGATCCATCATTTCAATAGCAGACATGGCTTCAAAAAGACCAAATCTGCAAATAAATTAACCCCACAGTGTGTTTTTGAGGTTTTCTTGGTCTGTTTTTTGAGATCAGGTCTCGCCAAGTTGGCTGATGGTCTCACTAAGTTGCTGAGGCTGGCCTTGAACCTATGATCCTCCTGTCTCAGCCTCCCAAGTACTGGGATTACAGGTGTGTGCCACCACACTGGGATCGACTGATTTTTAACCCAATCCAAGATTTCCACAGTGGTATAAGAATTATTACAGTACTTTTAACAACTAATTTTTAATTTAGTCTAACTTGCTAACACTTCTATTTCAATTAATCATCTTTTAACACAAAAGAATCTTTCATGTACTTGCTACTCAAATTATTTTATATGCACTGTGGGGGAGAAAAGAATTAAAACATTTTTTCTATACTTCCTTCAAAACAGTTGTGCAGTAGAAACTTTTGGAAAAAAGGCATCAATTGATCTATTATGGATTTCTCT
Source organism: Glis glis (assembly GCA_004027185.1). Classification (NCBI taxonomy): domain Eukaryota; kingdom Metazoa; phylum Chordata; class Mammalia; order Rodentia; family Gliridae; genus Glis; species Glis glis. Next base: position 16,786 of record PVJS01015686.1, on the reverse strand, counting down.
TTGCCTTCCTTAAATAATTTTCTCTAATATTCAGAAAGTCATATTTGGAATAATCATTACATAACTTTTCCTTTTTTCATCTTCATATCTTAAAAGCACAATAATCTCATACACTACAGTCTATAATGCCTAAAATTTTGGCCGTCACATAATGATATGTCTGGTATTTGTTGCTAATTCGCCATAAAAGCAGATAGTTGTAATTTGTGTAAACTGATTTATAAGTAGGTCATTAACTGAGGTATGCATGCCTCAAGAAATGGGAGAGGAAGAAACACCCGAAAGAAAGCGCAACTGGCCTTCAAGTTGCTGACTTCATGTTTACGACATGAGACTAGCAAGAAAACAAACACATCTACCCCTTCACACCAACTCCTTTCTAGATAAAAAGCAGCAGTAGGACATCAAGAGGAGCCAGACTTCCTGCAGGCCCGCTGATCACCTTCATCAACTTAAGGTACTCTGATAATATGACCATACAACAATATCTTTAAAGAACTCTCATCTACAAATTCAATGACTGTTAATTAAAACCTGAAGAGTACTTTTCAGTCTCACAAGCCAAAAGAGAAAATACACATGAATGGATATATATGGGTTCACCAAACAATACTATAAAATACAATAATTAGAGCTGAGGACACAGCTCGGTAGTAGAGAGTTTGCCTAGCCTGTGCCGGGCCCTGGGTTCAATTTCAAAAACAAAAATAAGTAAAGCTGTAATAGACATTTTTAGCAAACACAGCTCAATGGAAAAAGAATATAAATAGTCCACACCCAAGTTTCTGTGGGAACTATGTATAATAAAGGTGAAATTTCAAGTCAGAGGAAAAACAGCAGATTAGTCAATAAATAATGTTGAGAAAAACAGCTAGGCGTGGTGGTGCACGCCTGTAATCCTAGTACTTTGGAGGCTGAGACAAGAGGATTGTAGGTTCTTGGCCAGCCTCAGCAACTTAGTGAGGCCCTCTGCAACTTAGTGAGACCCTGTTTCAAAATTAAAAAATAAAACAGGGGTGGGGGTATAGCTCAGAGGTAAAATACCCCTGAGTTCAATCCCCATTACCACCAAAAAAAAAAAAAGAAGAGGAAGAAGAAAAATAGCTAATCATCTAGAGAAAGTTCTATCTTTGATTCACACAATCTGAAAAAATAAGTCCCAGGCAGATAAAAGTTCTAAACCTAAAACAAATCAATAAACAAGAACAATAATTTATAAAGCCATAAAGGAAAAAGTTGATAACTGCAACTGAGGAATATTTTAAATTCTCAAAGTAGATCGTCAACATCAACTCCACCTGGAAATCTGTTAAAAATTCAAACTCTGTGGTCCCTTACAAAACCTATTAAATACAGAACTCTGGAGGTGGAACCCAGCAATGTGTGTTCCTGTTTTTGTTTGTTTTATTCAGTACAGGGGATTGAACCCAGGGGCACTGTGCCACTGAGCTACATCCCTAGCCCTTCTTTATGCTTATGTTCTCAACTTACTTCTACACAAATATTCAGTCACCTGATATCTGATTATCAATCTATCATACATGACATACAAATTATATCTTTTCTCCAAGAAATTCCACATTCAATACATCTACCCTCAAGAAAAAATAAGTCACAGTTTCACCAGGTACAACCATTTCATATCACAACTCAGGTCAGCTACCACAAAACACCTCCAAAGTTAAAAAAGTTTATTATTCATTATTACACTTTGGAAATATAAATTTACATAACTCTACTACACATAAGAAAAAATAGACTGAAATATTTTAAAGGACAGATAAATACTTACAGCTTATCATGAAGCAGTTCTCCCAACTTTAATTCTAAAAGAAGCAGAGAGAAAAGGTCTTTGAATAATATATTTATATTTAACTTTCAGTTTAAAGAAAAAAATTTAAAAACATGTGTTTGTTTTTTTTTTTTGCGGTACCGGGGATTGAACCCAGGGGCATTCTACCTCTGCGCTACACCCCTGGCCCTATTTTTTTTTATACTTTATTTTGAAACCGGGTCTCACGAAGTTGTGGAGGGCCTCACTAAGTAGAGAGAGAGAGAGAGAGAGCTGAGGCTGGCTGTGAACCCAGATCCTCCGGTCTCCGCCTCCCAAAGTACTGGGATTACAAAGGTGCGCCACCACGCCCGGTAACGTGTTTTTTAAGAAATGTGCTTGCCTTACTTTAAAATTTATGTTCTAAGAAACAGTTATATCTATTCAGTTATTAATATAGTGCTTCTATACAATAGTTATCTGAATACTAAGAATATTATGAATCAAAGTGGTTTAAAAAAAAATGAAACTTCTGAGAATTAACAAGTGACCTGTTGGGCATGGTGGCTGGCTCACACCTGTAATCCCAGTACTTGGGAGGCTGAGACTGGAGGATCTGGGTTCACGGCCAGCCTCAGCTACTTAGTGAGGCCCTCCACAACTGAATGAGACCCTGTTTCAAAATAAAGAAAAAACAAATAAATAAAAGAAATAAAAAGGGGCTGGGATATAGCTGAGTGGTAAAGCGCCCAAGTTCAATCCCCAGTATGGGGCAGGGAGGGGATTAAAAATTAAATCACCAGTATATCCATTTTTCCTTTTGTAAATGTTTCTATTTTTCATGTTGCTTTTAAACCACTTGGTATCATAATCTAATCTCTTTTTGTTCAAGGAACAGTGTCAGAATCACTTTTAAAAATTCTATTTTATTTAAATAACATAAAAACAGCTTAAGTAAATAGCAAACCGAAAGTGTCCATTCCCCATAAAGCAGCAGTCCTGCCAGGCATGGTGGTGTATGCCTGTAATCCCACTAGTGAGTTGGGAGGCTGAGATAGGAGGAAGACAGGTTTGAGGCCAGTCTTAGCAATGTAGCAAGACTCTGAGCACCTAGCAAGACCCTGTTTCAAAACAAAAAGGGCTGCAGGTGTGGCTCAGAGGTAGAATGCCCCTAGCTTCAATCTCCAGTACCATGCACACACACAAAAAAGCAGCAGTCCTCAGACTTGCCTGCATTTAAGAATCAACTAGGGAACTTGCTTAATTCCAGTGTCCAAGCAACACTCCAGACCAATGAAATCTAGGGGTGGGGTCTTAAAATGGTCATAAAGCACTGCAGGTCTTAAAGCATACAGTGGTCCTGAAGCACTCCAGATCTCAATGTGCTGGTGTAAAGTGGGAACCACTGCTATTGTGTAAAGCAGTTTAAATACTGATGACTAAACTGTAGAAGGTGTCAACAAGCCGTTTCCAGAATTTTATCCACTCCTCTTAGCTACTCATAAGTTAAATAACATAAAATTCTAATAGTTCCTGGTACCAAAACAGATAAATGAGAAGCACATATCAAAATACGACAAGAAAGCATAACAGAACATACACTTATAAGCCAGAGATCCTCAAAGGGTGGTCTGGGAACCTAAGAGGTGGTGATTTTAAAATTATTTTCACTGTCTTTTTCACTGTGTTGACCTTTGCACTGATGATGCAAAAGCAAGGTTGGAAGGGGAAAAGCAAAAACCATTAATGGTGGGAAAACTGCTGTTGCTTCTGCACAAGTCAAGACAGAGGTCCCATGCTAAACTAGTAGTACCCTTTACTTCCATGGATTTCTAGTTATATAAGACAAGAATATTTTCCAATCTCACGTAAGAATGTCTTTGATGACTATTCATTAAGGAAATACAAATCAAAACAATAATGATACCACCTCACACCAATTTGGATAGCTACAGTAAAACATAATAAAAAACCAGGAAATAACAAGTGTTACAGGATAGGATGTAGAGAAATTGGAACCCCTGCGCACTATTGGTAGTATTGTAAAATGATACAGCCACTGTAGAAAACAATATGGTAATTCCTCAAAAAATTAAAAACAGAATTACCATAGAACCCAGCAATTCCACTTCTGAGCATACACCAAGAACTGAAAATAGAGTCTTGAAGAGATATCAGTATACCCATGCTCATTGCAGCATTAGTCACAATAGCTAAAACATGGAATTAACCTAAGTGACCATCAATGAATGAATGGATAAGCAAACTGTAGTATATGCACATCCAATGGAATATTATTCAATTATAAAAAGGAAGATTAGCCAGGTATGGTGGTACACGCCTGGAATCTAGTACTTGGGAGGCTGAGACAGAAGAATCAAAAGTTCAAAGCCAGCCCCAGCAATTTAGTGAGGCTCTTGGCAACTTAGTGAGACCCTGTTTAAAAATAAAAAAATAAATAAAATAGGGCTCAGGGTGGCGCTCAGAGGCAATGTCACTTGGGTTCAATCCCTAGTACATGGGAAAAAAAATAAAAGGAAGGAGACTATGACCTATGTGACAACATGGGTAAACCTTAAGGACATTTTACTAAGTGAAAAAAAATACCGAAAAGATAAATATGTGATTCCACTTATATGAGGTACTTATTTAAAATCATCGGGACAGGCTGTATGTAGAATGGTAGTTGCCAAGAAGTAGAGGAAGGGAGAAACAAGGAGTTACTGTTTATTGGATATAGAGTTTCAGTATACAAGATGAAAAGTTATTTCTGGAGATGGATGGTGGTGATAGTAACACAACACTATTAAAGTATTAAACACCACTGAACTGTATGCTTAAAAATAATTAAGATGGGCTGGGCGTGGTGGTGCACGTTTGTAATCCCAACACTTGGGAGGCTGAGACAGGAGGTTTGCAGGTTCACGGCCAGCCTCAGCTACTTAGTGAGGCCCTCCACAACTTAGTGAGACGCTGGTTCAAAATAAAGTCCCCAGTTCCACACACACACACAAAATTAAGATGGAAATTTAATGTTAGATCCTAACACAATGAAACAGGTGGAAAAAAAGAAAAAAGAATATTCTTGAAGTTTTTTTGTTTTTTTGCGATACTGGGGATTGAACCCAGGGGCATTCTACCTCCGAGCTACACCCCCAGCCCTATTTTTTATTCTTTATTTTGAAACCGGGTCTCACTAAGTTGCGGAGGGCCTCACTAAGCAGCTGAGGCTGGCCACGAATCAGGATCCTCCTGTCTCAGCCTTCCAAGTACTGGGATTACAAGCGTGTGCCACCACGCCCGGCTTCTTGAAGTTTTATTAATCTTAGGGCCAGAACTCTAGCATGGAAAGTGAGGTATCAGTGCAAAATGTGAAGGGACACTCTCTTTAAATTTTGTAGGTTCCCAACTCACTTCAACGTAAGTACACATGATTCTGATTAATCTTATTAAATCTCAATTTGAGTACAGGACAGTTTAACATTCTGAGGACATCTACACCCCCAGTCCCTTTTATTTTTTATTTTACAACAGGGTCTCAAAAACAGGACCTCAGCAACTTAGAGAGAGCCTGTTTCAAAATAAAAAATAAAAGGAGATAGGGAGCAGCTCAGAGATAGAATGCCCCTGGGTTCAATCCCCAGTACTCCCCCCGACACAAAATATATTTGCAAAAATGTAAAACAACTTCATCCTTCTAAATTAGTTTTTGTTTTGGAACATATTTTTCATCTAAAAATATGTATTTGTATGTATTCAATGAGTTTAATATAATTGTTTTAAAATGAACATTTTTTAAATTTCTTAGTTTTAAATTCTAATATGGTAAACACACACACACATGCATGCATAAAAGCACATACAGACAATAGTTTTAAAGAGTATACTGGAATCCTGAGACCAAAAAGTTTGAGAACTGCTGTAATCATCATCATATATTTAGGGTGGACTTGGTTACCAAATTGCTTCATCAAACACAAAAACACTCCACAAGCTGGAAGCAAACCAACCACTCTGGGATTTGCTTCTCTCATCTACAAAGCCAAGGTTTGGACTCTGTGGTTCCTACGATCCCTTGATAGCCTAGGGGACGCTGAAGACCACCTCCGGAGAGGGCAGAACGAGTCCTGAGGGACAAATCATCTGAAGGCCAGAGTACAGTGCTGGAAAGAGGGGCATTTTATGAACATGTGACAACCCCAGAGTACTCCCCTCACTTAACTGTTAAGTCACTGGCAGTCAAGTCAAACCTTCAACCTGAAGGTAGGAGATTAGATAAATATTCTCTAGGGAATAGAGTCTTTCCAAGAGGAAAGAGCAGGAAAAAAAAAGACATCTGAGGTTCTTCATACTGAAAGACAAGTCAGCCTCAGCAACTTAGCAAGACCCTGTTTCAAAATAAAAAAATCCAAAGGGCTGAAAGAAAAAGAAAGCCAAGTCAGATCACTCTACACTGGCATTCATAGTCCAAGGGTCCCGCTCAGAAATTCAGAGCTTCCAATTAGCTTCTTCGTCCCCCACCCAAGTTGGAGGAAACAAATTACAAGGGGAAAAAGAAATTCAAAAGAACTATCACTATCATTAAAAAGATAAAATAGTGCAACACTGAAACAAAAACAAGATACCTTAAAAAAAAGAGAAACATTCAGAGAAAAACACTTAAAATTAAAAACATCACAGCCCGGATGGGTGTGCAGATAAATGGTATAGCCTGTGCTTAGTGTGAGGTCCTGGGTTCAATCCCCAGAGCACTTACACACATGTACACACACACACACACACACACAAGTAAAAAAGTTCAATAGAAAGTTTGAAAGATGACGTTGAGGAAAAAAACAAACAAAAAATAGAGAAGACAAGAAAAAAAGAAAACCAGACAACTACCCTAGGAGATTCAATATCTCCATTATGGATGCCAAATAAGGAGCACACAGAAGAAGAGGAGGAGAAGCAGGAGGAGGAGGGGAAGGAAGAAGAAGAATTCAAGGCTATTTCCTAGAACCGAAGTATCAAAGCACAAGGGCCCCAGGGTCAACAAGGCAAACTGCTATAGAATTCTGGACCCAGGGGATAAACAAGATCCTAAAAGGTTACATATCAAAGCTCAGGAATCAAACTTCCTTTATTTTTATTTTTTTGCTTTTTTAGCGGTACCGGGGATTGAACCCAGGGGCATTCTACCTCCGCGCTACACCCCCGGCCCTATTTTTTATCCTTTAATTTGAAACCGGGTCTCACAAAATTGCGGAGGGCCTCACTAAGTAGCTGAGGCTGGCTGGGAACCCAGATCCTCTGGTCTCCGCCTCCCAAGTACTGGGATTACAAGCGTGCGCCACCACGCCCGGCTAGGAATCAAACTTCTTAACACCAACATTGAAGCAACAATGAATGTTAAATGCCTTCAAATTCTCCAAGCTGCCCAGACGTGCCACAAAATCAAGTAGGACAGAATAAAGACATTTTCAGTCATTCAGAGCCCTCCAAAATTGTTGTCTCCCATGCATTTTACTCAGGAATTAGTAATAATATTTCACAAGGGAGAAAAGACACCCCAGGCTGATGATAAAAGGAAGCTCAGAATGAAGTTACAAATAAGGTCCAAAAGGTCAAAAGTCCACTAGGAGTTAAGAGGATCAAGAAGAAATTTCTCTCTTTCTCTCTCTCTCTCTCTCCCCCTCTCTCCCTGGCTCTCTCCCTCCCTGTCTCTCTCTCTCTCTACCCCTCCCTGTCTCTCTCTCTCTCTCCGTCTCTCTCTCTCTCTCTGTGTTTGTGTATGTGTGTGTATGGTGATGGGAATTGAACCCAGAGGCATTCTACCTCTGAGCTACACTCCCAGCCCTGTTTTTATTTGGAAACAAGGTCTTGCTAAGTTGCTAAGAGCCTTGCTAAATTGCTGAGGATGGCTTTGAACCTGCAATCCTCCTATCTCAACCTCACAAGTACTGGGATTACAGGCATGCGCCACACCTGGCTAAATAGTCTTTAAAGAGATGAAACTAATAGGATATTTGATGTAAATAAATGTCACAAGGAGAGTCAGACTACTGGTAGAGTCCGAGGTATAATTAATGTTAAATTTTGTGTAAAATTTTTTGTGGAAAATAAACTGTGCAAGAAGGAAAATGTATAATAGTTTTACCCTTGGCTCAGCCATGAATAATATTTGCATATCTACAAGTAGCTATAACTATTTGGAGGGATGTCCATAAATAACGGCAAAATTGGGGATAGGAAGGATCAAGAAATAGTAATAAAAGTATGCTATATAGAATCATAAATACCAAAATAATAAGCTTAAAGGAAGAAAGTGGTGACTTCCAGGTACTCCTTTCCTATTGACCAAAAGCTACTAAAGCAGGATACACAAAACATGATTGGGGGGAAATCTGAGATGTATTCAACAATGCAGAAGAGCCCTCAGGGTGCATCGAAAGTCCCATTCCCTTCATACTGCCTCCTCTATGTTAATTCTAGTTGTTAGACATGTTAAATCATACAATGTTCACGTTCCTTTCCTGAAGAATCCAGGGTTAAAGAAGTTGAATGATAGCTGAACATTCTTTTTTTTTTTTTGCGGTACCGGGGATTGAACCCAGGGGCGTTCTACCTCCGCACTACACCCCCAGCCCTATTTTTTTTTATACTTTATTTTGAAACTGAGTCTCACGAAGTTATGAAGGGCCTCACTAAGTAGACAGAAACAGAGAGAGAGAAAGCTGAGGCTGGCCACGAACCCGGATCCTCCGGTCTCCGCCTCCCAAAGTACTGGGATTACAAGCGTGCGCCACCACGCCCGGCTGAACATTCTTGAAAGCAGTCTAAACAGAATGAATTAAGCAACATTACTGATATTTTGGGGAGAAAAATTTTTTTGGTAGGGGCTGCACTGCATGCTGGATGGTTAGCAGCATCCCTGGCATGTACAAAATGCCAGAACGCACGTGTGTGCAATGACAACTAAAAATGTCATGAAACATTGGCCAACGTCCCTTGTGGTACAAAATCATCCCCAGTTGAGAACCACTGATCTAAAGTAATTCACAAATACCAGTGCTGCCCACCCCAACCAGACCCCACCTCTGAAAACATTCTCCATGGCATGAAAAAAGGAAAACATAATTTTCATTTCTAAAACCAAATCTTTTTAAAAATAGTTTATAGACCGTCCAGATCTTTTACCAGGACAATTTCTGTCCACCCTTTCTTAGAATAAAGTGCTGATAAACAACAAATCCCTAGAAAAATGATTATCAAACTAGACTCATGGACTGGAGAGGGGAAGTTGTCTACCAAAATCCTACCAAGAATCTATTTTTGCTATGATAATTTTTAAATGCGAGGTAACCAGTTCAATGATAATCTTTTCAAAAGATTACAGGAGGAAGACAGCAGAGTAGAGTAAGGTTACAATCCCCATTCCCTCTATAGCTTGGGAGTACAAGCAACAGGAAAACTCCCCCTACCCCCAACCCGAACCTAGCGGAACGAGAGACTACTCAATGAACCAGAGGGTGAAGAAAGTTACATCTCACGAATTATAAAGAAGAACAAAATTATGTATTTTGCAGCAAAGTGGATAGAACTAGAGAATATTATGTATGCTAAGTGAGATCAGACAGTCTCAGAAGGTCAAGGGTGGTATGTTTTCTCTCATATGTGGAAGCTAGAGAGAAAATAGGAAACATAAGGGACTTTAATGTGGAGAGAGACTTGAAGAATAATGGAAGGGGATGGGGGAGGAAATTAGGGACGGGAAGGAGGAGGAAGGAGGAAGGAAACAGTTCAAATCATCCTATGGCAATATGTGAAGGTATTGCAACCAACATCACTAACACGATCGGGGAGGGGAGGGGGAGAATGGTGTGAAATGTGGAGGGAAAGACACCATGAGCTATGTGCATGTCTGTTTCTATCATACTGATCCTCACTATGATGTATAATTGCAATGCCCTAATCAAATGATTAATTAAAAAATAAAAATAAATAAAAAGATTACAGAAGCATATTCCAGACCACTTCAATGATAACATAATCAGTATCACCACAATTTCAATGCCCATGCTTTTATTCATAATTATGCTGGTTCTAGGCAGTCACCCAAAATGACAGCATTTAATGTAACGCAGTGGTTCTCAGACTTCCTTAAGTTTCAGACCCAAATATTTTTGGCTTTAAGAAACATAACCTGAGCCAAGTGTGGTGGCACACACCTGTAATCCCAGTACTTGGGAAGCTGAAACAGAAGGATTGTAGGTTCGAGGACAGCTTCAGCAAGTAGTGAGACTCCATCAACCCAGCGAGACCCTGTTTCAAAATAAAAATAAAATAGGGCTGGGAGTGTAAGGTAGAATGCCCCCGGGTTCAATCCCCAGTACCAAAAAAAAAAAAAAAAAAAAGAAAGAAAAAGAACCGTAACCTGAGATTATCCATTCATCCTTAAAACAAATACATTCTGAGCACCTACCAATGTCCTGGGTAAGAGAATACAGAAGAAAAACATGAATTCGAGGCATCCCACACTATAGAAGATTGAAGAGAAAGCAATAAAGGGTTTTCCTAGAGTACTAGGCAAGAGCTGAAGAAACTGGATAAACTAAGACATCAGAGAAGCAAATGGGACGACATGGCAGGTTCTGGGTCCATATCCTCCTAAACTAGAGCAGAGAGAACGGAAGGAGGCCGACTATGGATTACGTCTCGGCTCTCGATGCCTGCTGGTGTCCTAATCCAAGGAGAGGCCGCTGGCTATCCACAGCGTGGAAGAAGGAATCTGGTAGGTCACAGAAGGAGCAGTGTAGGTCATATGATCATTTAGTTAAGTGAAATTTCTAAATTGTGGGTTTGTAATTCAGAAAGCACAGAAAACTTAATGGAATATGAAGATCAGGGACTTTTTACAGTAAACAAAATGAAGTGGTTTAACTTAGGCAAGGTTTCCTAGACAAGGAAAACCTACAAGTATTACTTAAAATAGTCACATATTATTATCGATCAAGCAAAATAACAGTGATGACACCATATATTCAAAATAATTGGAAAAGAAAAAAAGAGCCTAAAGACCAGTGCAGGAAGCATGGGGGGAAAGTATACTACCATCTTAATAATAAATAAATGATGAAAATTACAAGTTTGAATTCGATCCGGAAGACTCTGAAGAACGAGTGAAAGGATGAGTAAAAAAAAAACCAACTTTGCCATGGGTAGATAATTTTATACTACCAAGAACGAACAAAATCACCAAAGTCTAGACAAATGCAATCACACTGTTACCAAAGAAGAGAGACCACTGTGGCAGTTAAAGCAAAGAATGTAATCATATCTGTTTTAAATTTAGTTTTTAGCCAGGAGCAGTGGCCCAAGCCTTTAATCCCAGTACTTGGGAGGCTGAGACAAGAGGATTGCAGGTTGAGGCCAACACACAATAACTAAGCAAGATCCCATTTCAAAATAAAAAATAAAATAGGCCTCGGAGTGTAGCTCAGCGGTAGAACCCCCCTGGGTTCAATTCCCAGTGCCATCAAAAAAAAAAAAAACAGTTTTTAGAAGTCTAAAATATAATCAACACTATAAATGTGATTATTAGGGAGAACAAACTATTAATAATACAGGTTCAAAAGCTATCAAGAAGCTCAGCAGGGTGGTATACACCTGTAATCCCAGTAGTTGGAAGGCTGAGACAGAAGGATCACAAGTTTAAGACCAGCCTCAGAAACTTAGCCTCAGCAACTCAGCAAGATCCTGTTTCAAAATAAAAAAGAGAAAAGGCTGAAGGGGTAGCTTGGAGGTAGAAAGCCTATGAAAACAAAAACAAAAAAACCTATCAAGTCTATAGTCCTAAATCTGTATATAAAGGAAGATGAATTCTGTATCGACTTTTTAGTTTGAAGAAGTATATCTCACATTTGTGCTGCCTGAGACAGTGCAAGAGCTAATTACGTTAGCATTAATAGGATGGTGTGATGTGACAATGCCACCCCCTCTCAATCCACACTGAAGCAGAGATTAAACCTCATCTCCTACTCAAGGTTTCTTCCACAAAGAAACAGGGCTAATTCATAATACAACAGGAAGCCACACCAAAGCATCTCTCCCCACCAGTATTCTAAACTGCTTTCTTGAGTTCAATTCTCCTTACAACCAGAAAAAAGTACAGGACATACACGTATGTGAAAACAAGTAGTGCTACTTAAATTATATTTAGTTGGGACTAAATTCTGCAGACCTGTAGTCTTCAAACTGGGGTATGCACAACTGTGGGTGAACATCATATCCAATGGTATTCAAAAACACAGGATAAAAAATGGTACAGCTGCCTAGTGTTGTGAAATTTACATGACAATATGGGAGGGAAAGACCTTTAACATAAAGGGCAACACAGTGTAAAATGCAAATTTCTCCATAAATTTCTAAGATAAAGCAGGAAATTATAAAGACTTTTCATACTTATGAATGACCTGCTTTGAAAGCTACCCATAAGATTTGGGAAGGGGAGGCTGAGGACTACCTGTGCTCACTTCCCTGTTTGCACTGAGGGAAATATTGAATACATCATCTCTCATGTTCCTTTTACCACTCCATATTCACCAATAGAGCCACAAGAACATTCTTTGTTCTCATCTGTAACCTTTTTATCCCATTCTATCGCTATCTTCTTCCAAAGCTCTAATACCTCAGCTGGGCTGAGTGCAAAAGCTTGTCGAAAGTTACAGGCTCTCTCCATGACAATTCAACACAACTATGCTTTCAAACTATGCTTTACTTTCAACACTAAAACACATATCATGAGCAACAGTATGCTACCATCCATTCAGCTACCATCACCGAGTGGACTGAGTACTTTATATCCACCATCTCATTAAATCCCCCAAATTCTATAAAGTAGAAGTTCTGCTTTACAGAGAAAGACAGACTCAGATTAATTAGAATACCCAAGGTAACTACTGAATAAGTGGCAGAGTTGATATTTCTGCCCACATCTGACTCAAGAGCTTACTATTTGCTGAGAAGCTACTCTGCTCAATTTATTGTATTAAGCATCAAGGGGATACACTCAACCTATGCTCCAAACTCTTTTTCTCTTTGCAGTACTGGGGACTGAACCCAGGGGCATTCTACCTCCAAGCTACACCCCCAGCCCTATTTTTATTCTTTATTTTGAAACAGGATCTCACTAAGTTGTGGAGGGCCTCACTAAGTAGCTGACCCTGCGATCCTCCTGTCTCAGCCTCCCAAGTACCGGGATTACAAACGTGCGCCACAACACCCTGCTTCAAAACTCTTAAAAAAGACTTTACATGTTCATAAAACAAGCTCAAACTAAGAAAACAACAACAACAAAAAAAACTAAAGTCCTTCCATTGAAAATTGTTCTAGAGTCAAGCAGAATTATTCATTTCCCAAACACAACTCTCACTGAACTCTGGTTCATATGGTCATCTCAGTCTAATTATTCCCTTACCTTTACTTACAGAAACTCTGCTTTTCCTTTAAGGCCCAACTGAAGCTACATATCCTTCCCCATTTAAGTTCATAATGACAACCCCCAATATAGAACACTTAAAATCAGTGCAAGAGGATAGGTATGATGCACTTAATTATCTAAGACCTCTGAGCAAAAAAAATTACTACACTGTAATTTACACTTCTTTCTCCTTGAGACAGATATATATGGGCAACTCCCAATCTAATGTTCTCTCCACTCTCACTGAGGCATACTTCAGACGTGTATCTCAAACAGGAGGCATATGATTTATCATTTTGCTTATACTCAGCTGGCTCCCTTCCCATCTGAAGCTACTCCAAGTCTTCCCTTCCTCAAAGCACTCTTCAGACACACCCCACCTCGCCATTACTAACAGACCTAAGCTTCCTGGGAGAACAGAAGCCATCTGGTAGGAATCCCTTATCATTCCTCCCCAGCCACTGAAGAGCTATCCCTGCACCTGCACCATCCTGCCTTCAGTCATTCCTGCCTCAGTGTGTCCCTATTCCCATGTCAATTTCTCTACCACGTTCTTGATTCCATCCTCTCTCTAAAGTTCAAGTTCTCTGTTAGTTGTTCCTTTCGCCTATCTTCAGTTATCTCCCTAAGGCTCTTTCCCCTCAAATATGCTCATTTCTCCAATCATTTATTTCCAAAGATTGAACTTACTTATATGCCAACTGTTCTGTGTGCTAGAGTTACAGATATGATCTCTGCCCTCAGAGTTATTTATATTCCAGTGGATGAAGCTGACAATGAGAAACAATTGAAAATGATGGCTTCTGATAAAGTGCTCTGAAGAATACAAAACAGGGTGATTAAATTGAAGCTGAAGAGAATGAAGGAGTGAATCTGCTTACAGTGGTTGTTTTGAGGTCCTCACTGGGGAGGAAACATTTAAGCATGAAGACTGAGCCAGCTACATGAAGGCCTGCACAAGCAATTTAAGAAAACAAAATGTAACCAGGCATGGTGGTGTACTGTGCAATCCCAGTATTTGAGAGGCTGAGATAAGATTTCTGGTTCCAGGCCAGCCTCAGTAACTTAGCGAGACCCTGTTTCAAAATTTTTGAAAAAGGATGGGGGGGGTACAGCTGGAGTAGAATGCCCTGGGTTCAATCCCGTACCAAAAAAAGAAATAAAATGCACAAGGGCCCTGGGAGACTACATTGATGTAATGAGATAAGAAGGATCTGTGACTGGAACTGGTGGGGCAGTGGTACAAGAACAAAGCTTGAGTGGCAGGCAGAGACCAGACCTTATAAGGCCATGGGAAGGAGTCTGGACTTCATTCTACCTGCAACGAGCCACTGGCAGATCTTAAGCAGGGAATACTGGGATTGGACCAAACCTCAAATATACAAAAATACTAGTTTTGGTCAACATAATTAGTGTTTCCTGTTAGAAATTATTGCTATATACTCTCTGTTACTCCAAGTTAGAGCAATTTAATAGAAAAAAAACTGCCTCAACATCTATAATGCTTCAAAAATATACTGGCTTTAAACATTAAAATTACAGGGCAGTGAATAAGTATGGCTAACAAACTTGATAAACCACAATTACCTGTTGAGCTTTTTTCATTTATTAAGGTAAGTTTAGAAATCACAACCATAATTTTACTTTACCTGGTCTCAGATTTTGAACTTCTAACCCCAAAATTCAAACTCACCTCGACAAGCTTCTTCAAAATCCTGGGTTATGTCCACCCAGCTTGTATTACTTTTTTCCATTTTTTCAGGGATACTGAGCTCCCATCCTGAATCATCATCATCTACAGAAGCTTTCATAACCATTATGCCTGTAAAACGAACACTGGTATGAGAGAGAGGATGTAGCTTTCAGAGCAAGTGTATTTACAAAACTGGTTTTAAGTACTGGATAAAAGACTTACTAAACTCTTTAAGTAGACCTCTTCTGACTCCGAGGATGGTACTGCAAAAAAACTACCTTAATGCAATCCAACCTCACGTTAATTCACAGTGCTGCTCCTCATTTACTAATAGCCCATCACCTGCCAGGGCTCAGAGTTTGCCTTCTCACCATTTAAGAAGAAAAAAAATCACAAACCATCCCACCACTGGTCCAAAAAGAACCAACTTCAGAGATTCCAACTTTCCACACTAGCCACAGATGACCAGTGCTCAATTCTGGGTCCCCTCTCGCAGCTCAGGACCCCAAGCGACGACTGCCCGAGTCAACGAAGCCCTTCACCTGGACGCCGATCACTGGGCCATCCCCTCCGGGCCCAGGACCCGGGCCCAGCCTCCCCGCGGGACAAAGCCTGCGGACCGGCACCGCAGGGGCGCACCGGCCCGGCCCATGGCGGGCTCCGCGCCCGCCCCGCCCGTGTCAGCCCGGCCCCACGGGTCGCGGAAGCAAGGACAGGGCTGCCGCCGCGCGGGAGGGCGGGCACGCCAGGCGCCAGGTCGTCGCCCGGTAACGGCGGGCAAGGCCGGGGCCTCGGCGGGCAGCGGCGCGGGGAGCCCGGCCCCTACCTGAAGCGCGGCGGGAGGGCCGGGGCCGCAGGGTGACCTGGCGTCCGCAGGGTCCGCCACTCGGGCGGGGGGCTGCGGCTCCGGACACGCGAGCGAGAGGGGGTCTCAGTGGCGCCGCAGGGGCGGTCCCTACCTACTTCTCCGGTGGCCACCCGCGCCGCCACGCACCGTCCGGAGCACGGAAATAACGACGCCGCCGCCCCCTCCCCTCTCAGCCCAGCCCGACCGGCCGCGTGCGCGCATGCGTACGCCCGGTGCGCGCGACCCCGCCCCCTCTGCCTTACTCCCGGGGACTTCGCGCTCCCCGGCCACACCCCCTTCTCGCCACCGCCGCCGTTCGGCCGCAGGCCGACGTCCTCTCTTCTCGCGGGATTAGAGCCGACGCGAGACCGGAAGTCACCTTCCTTTCCCACCCTCAGGCCGAGTCCGGGGTAGTGGGCGTGTCCCGGAAGGGGCGGAGCCTGGGGGTGGGAGTCCGCGGGGTCCTGAGCCGCTCGCCGGGCGAGTCTTAGCTGGTGATGGCGAGACGGAAGGACGCCGTGGAGATTCCCGCAGACCGTGGAGATTGTGTACGTGAAAGAACAGACCCCGACGGTGCCGTGGTGCCCATACTACCTGACATCGGATTTATGATGTCTAGACAGCGCCTGACAGTTTCCTGAAGGAAAATAGAAAAAAATAATGTGTAGAGTCCAGCCAGCCATTTCATTCCAGACTCAGATGTTTTAGTTTTTTCTTAAAATTTAGGAATAAAATAACCAGTTGTAAAATGGTTACATAAATAGAACTGGCACGGGTAAGAGGCACAGCTTGACCGCTACATACTCATTAGATTGGCCAAAATTGGAAAGACAAATACCAAATATTGGCAAGGAGGAAAAGCAGCTGGAGAGTGCGAAATAGGACCACCGCTTTAGAAAACTTGATCGTTGCTTATAGTCTTATACTTACCATATGAGCCAGTAATTCCATTCCTAGGTGTTTACCTAGTAATGAAAACATATTTCCACACAAATGCTTGTACATTCGTGTTCA